>APFE030648387.1:98142-115509 GCA_000404065.3 Pinus taeda | reverse complement strand
CCCTTAGGAGGGCACTTAGGATTTTTAAAAACTTACCACAGGGTTAAGAAGGAATTTTTTTGGGATGGCCTTAAATTAGATATTCAAAAGTTTGTGGCAGAATATTTGGTTTGCCAACAAAATAAAGTTGAAACAATTAAGACACCGGGTCAATTACAACCTTTATCCATTCCAGGCCAATGTTGGGAAGAGGTTTCAATGGATTTTATCATAGGTTTACCGAAGTCTGAGGGAAAGAGTGTCATCATGGTGGTAGTTGACAGAATTACCAAGTATGCACACTTTTGTGCATTATCACATCCATTTAAAGCTAGTACAGTTTATACTGCATTTATGGAAACAATTCAAAAGCTACATGGAAACCCAAAGATTATTGTAAGTGATAGAGATCCCATTTTCAATCGAAATTTTTGGACAAAATTATTTTCTTGTGTTGGTACTCAGTTAGCTCATAGCTCATCTTATCATCCTCAATCTTATGGGAAAACTGAGATAGTAAATAAATGTTTGGAAGGATATCTTTGTTTCTTTGTATCTAACAAACAGACACAATGGGTCAAATGGTTGCCTCTGGCTGAATGGTGGTATAACACTTCCTTCCATACAACAACAAAAATGACCCCATTTATGGCACTTTATAGGTATCAACCACCATCCATCACATCATATTTAAGAGAAAATTCTAAGGTTCAGGCAGTGGAACATCACATCGAACATCAACAACAAGTCCTCAAACTCTTACAGGATAACCTCATGTTGGCACAAAATAGAATGAAACAACAAGCAGATCAACATCACAACGAAAGAAGTTTTGTTGTAGGTGATTGGGTATTTCTACGGCTACAACCATATAAGAAAATGTTCCTCAAGCAAGCTAAGAAGGATAATAAATTATCACCAAAGTATTATGGTCCGTATAAGGTGTTGCAAAAGATTGGTACTATGGCATACAAATTGGAGCTTCCTGCAGCTTCTCGATTCCACCCAGTTTTCCATGTTTCATGTTTAAATAAGGCTATAGGCGATAAGCTCCTAGTTCAAACAATATTGCCAGAACTTGATGAGGAAGGAAAAATTATACTGGAAAGAGAAGTGGTCACAGAAATTAGAACTCGACAGCTGCGAAATCGATCAATTTCAGAGTATCTTATCAAGTGGAAGAACTTATCTGCTGAAGATTCCACATGGGAGGATGAGAATTTTATACAGAAGCATCCATAACTACTCAAGCATTGAGGATAACAATTTTTTGAAGGAGAGGGGCATGTTGGGTCCCTATAATACTAGTGATTACCCCATTACTATTGTAGTTGTACCCCTTATTAATATTGTTGTGCCCTTATTGTCCACATATTGTTATTACTGTGCCCCATAGAATTCCTCTATTGTTATTTTTGTGGCTTTATATTATTATTGTTGGGTCGGTTGGGTTATATTGTGACTCCTTAGACTCCTATATATAGAGAGGAGGTTTTGTCATTTGTATCATCCAAGAATTGTTCATTTATGTAATGTAAAGAAGGTTGCCCCCTCAAAGAGGCTGAACTCTAAGGCGTTGATCTATCTTTTCTATCTTTCTTGAAGCTGGTTTCATAGCACATCATCATTGAGGATGTCCCTACTACAACAAAGGAGGAATCTCCCTCCAAAACCCCCATCACTTACGAAAGAGGGAGTCCTAAGACTACTACTTGGAAAGAAAGGATCAAACTAGTGGACTCTAAAACAGTCCTATACGAGGTGCAGACCTCTCTACAGGAGACATTGGCAAAGTTCCAAGAGACTGAAAAACTTGAAAAGAAGGCAGAAGAATAGACCAAGGAGGAAGACAAGGCAAAAGAGATACCAAAAACTGGACCTCAGTCCAACTTAGGCTCCTACTACAACCTCCTGGAAGGGGGAAAAATCATCCCACAAAAGTTTGCAGTCCGTCTTTTCTTCG
This sequence comes from Pinus taeda, assembly GCA_000404065.3. Classification (NCBI taxonomy): domain Eukaryota; kingdom Viridiplantae; phylum Streptophyta; class Pinopsida; order Pinales; family Pinaceae; genus Pinus; species Pinus taeda. The sequence continues at coordinate 113,567 of APFE030648387.1, read as the reverse complement.
AGCTGGAAAAGGAAGGAATCAGGACCCATACATGGATGTAGATTTCAAAATCAAAAGGGGTGGAAGACATTGGGAACATGGAAAACAAATTGAGGGAGATGGGCAACAAATTGAGCATGGTTAGGCATACAGAAAGCATCAGAAGAGCTCAAATACAGACAGAAAATGAAATGTGGAAGAAGCCGCTGCAAGAAATGGAACCTCGAGGAGGAAATGAGCTATCAATCTTAAAAATATATCAACAGGAAGAGGAACCCTAGGCAGACAGTGAAACACTAATAAGACAACAACAGGAAAAGGAATCCCAGGAAGAAAATGAAGGTTGATCTTGAGAAGGCAGCTACAGGAAAAGGAAGCCCAATTAGCCTGCATGGCCAGCTAGGATATGGAGGCATTATAGTGCAAGCAACCAGCCAAATCATATGCAGTGTACCTCAAGGATTAGTGACTCCAATTTTAGATCAAGACACTGGCCCAGAGGGGCACAATATCTTTTTAGGATTATGGCCAATTTGTGCATTTATGTGATCACAATTCAACTCTTGACAAAGCGAAGCTAGCAGAGTTTTATTGCACAACATGGCACTTACTGACATGAACTTATGGATTCCAAATGCTACATTGGGAGACTTGTAGTTGATGGCCATGGCATCTTGGATGAGCCATGAAGAGAAAAGGGTAGTAGAGATCTAGAAAATGATGACAAAAGAGCTTAATGAAACCGTGATGATTAGAGTAGAACGAGTAGAACCCTCGGCTCTCGTCTATGCCCACCAACACCTTGTAGCTAATCCTCGAGTTGTACCAGACTATGTTGATAAGTAGGCCCAGGTTATTGCTCATTTTGAGGACATGGAGAGATTCATTGGAGATGACTGCATTCATGCCTACATGAGAAGGTGGAATACATTGCCACATAGCCTACGGAATATGGAGTATCACTCCCCAAATAGGATGAGGGAAGCCATGAGGAGAGTGCCACTGTATAAGCACTCTATGCAAAGTTTGAAGGCCAATTGGATTGGCCTCAAATTAACTGCTCCACTGTTGCTAGGATTGCTAGAAGGAGTAAAAGAGGAGGAAGAACAAAAAAGTGGGAAGAGGTGGATAGAAAGGCAGGTTTCCATGATAAAGAGGAAGATATCACATCAAAGGCATGGGATGTAATGGAATCTGTCAGAGCCATCAAGGATGAAGAATTAAACTAGTTGCTCAGAGGATGAGCAACCCATTCAGTAGGGGGGTGATGATGAGCCCCAGAAATGGGTAGTTATATGGGCTCATTTTTCCTCTTAATTCGTCTTAATCCACCACTATCATTATTTTATTGCATGTATTTGAATATATTTATGCTAATAGAGTGAACTGGGTTAGTAAATTTGCCATGTAGTCTAATGTGTGCTTTATGCAGATTTTTTGGTCAATTTTGGAAAAGCAAGGGATTTATGAGCAAATGGTAGCAAATACTCAAGGCAAATAGGGAAGAGGATTTGTAGGGGGGTGTCTCCTCAATTTATGACCCTTATCCTCAAATCCTCCATCAACATCTAAGAGCACAAAGGTCCACATTCCAAGGGGTAGCAGAGCAAGTAAGGAAGGGCTATTGTTTATCTCCAGTTCTAGGAAGTCGAGCTCCTTTATTTTAGGAGGAATATTGGAGCACTGCATTTGTATAGATAAGGAGGGTTAGAGCCTAAGTGGGTTAGCTAGTCATTAGTAGAATTTTCGCACTTTTTTGCAACACTTGTTCAACTTATTTTCGAGTTCCTTTTTGAGAACAGATCATGTAATGTGACTATTATTTTCGATAATGAAGATGAAATAGTTTTTGAGCCAGCACTAATCTCTTTCAGAGGGCTAGAGCTCTTGGGTTAGGGACCAACCCAGGCTACCCAACACCTCCTACTTTGTACTTATATTTTTTTGCTTTAGTTCATGAGTTAATTTTTGTTACATAGATTCATTTTACTTTGTTAGATTAGGTTGCTTTTGATGGTTTGCATAGTTGTTTTATGTTTCAGTTGCTCAAGTAGGTTACTGCAGTGACAAAATAAGATTCAAAAATTCCAACAGTAGGCCTTGATCTTCTTTCTCCCTTTCTAGGACTATGATTTGAGGTCAAGGCACTACTAGTGCCACCAAAAACACAGTTTTGCTCTTCCATGCAACTACTAGTGTGATGAATTGATTTGGAAAGATTGATATGTTGATTCAAATTCAGCTACCTAGATCATTTCTTGTTTTTTTCCAATAGATCTCTTTGCATGATTTTCTGTTCAAAGGTTACTGTTCAGCATTTTTTGTTTGTAGGTCAGAAATTAGGTCAAGCTAGAGAAATTTTGTTTTCATCATATAGTTAGTTCTTTCTTTGATCAATTTTTGTCAGTAGATGTTCAGATCTCTTGCATGACACCTCATCTCACCATACATCCATAAAATAGCCAGCACCAACTCACTTCTTATAGATTTCCCATGTCATTCGTAATATTTCACCAATCTGCCCTAATTTCTACATTTTTCTAAATAAGCTTTCCTTTCGTCATTTGAACAAATCCAACCATCATGTTCCTTCTTGATCTTCCTTGACAAGTTCTAGGCACCTCAACACCTTCATCTATCCTTCACTTACCCTTTTCCCTAATTTTTCCACCTTAAAAACTCCAAAAACAGCTCTCGGCCTCCTCCTATAAGATCCTCCTGTAGATGCCCTGTAGCCTCCTGTAGAATTTCCTGTAAGTGGTTTTTCGAAATCCAATTGCATTGGAATTCTTCAGAATGTGTTGTGCTATATAACAACCCCCCATTTCAAAAAATCTTACTTTAGAAAATTATAATTTGAAATGGGTCCCTTTTAGATTAAATTGGTATTAATCCATCACTCTTCTAAAGGTTCGGAAATAATCAAAACATTTTAAAACCTTTTGAAATAATCGGTCTTTAAAATAAAACGAATAATCCTTTATTATTGCGATAAAGTGATCGCAAGATCGCATATCGCAATAACAAAGGATGCATAAACCATGACCCATTGATTTTCCCCGATGCGATAAAAGCAAAATAGCCGATGGGTATCGGGAAAAAAAATAATAAAAGGCCCCTCCCCTTTGCCCCGATGCGATATCTCAATCGGCGATCAGGGAATGTAATGCGAACATAATAAACTCTCCTCATTCAAACTCCCGATGCGAGTCGATCGATATCGCTATTGGCGATCGGGGATTCCATAGGACTCAAAGGAAATTACCCAAGCCGTCCTCCGATTGCCGATTGCGATGAGCCCAAAGCACGATTTTTGAAAAGGATCAATATGTTTTCGCTATCTTATATATTAATTATCATTGAAAACCTTTTCTCTTCCGGATAGAGATTCACTCGCGTCCAACCGCCAAAAAATCAAATCCACGCTTAAACAATTATTCGGCGAATAAAGGATATAACAAGCAATTAAATGACTGACAGGTTTTAACGGCCAATTAATGAGTATTCATGCCTAAATCCCTTCAGAGATTGCATCCGCGGGAGCCTTATGATAGATCATCCATTTCCCATTGATTGACACAATTTCCTCATATTTGGTTTTAGCTATCTATTCTCTGCATTACGTCTATCTTTCTCTTGCGTAGAGTTTTTTCCGCAGTAACGATGGGAAAGAAATCTAAGAAGTCTGGAACGCCTTCGGCTCCTACGATAACAGGGCAGCATGCCACCGATCCGGGACCGAGAAATAAGGGATTAATCTCAGATACCACATGTCTCGGCCTTGGCAACACTACTTGGCAAAATATTTACAACCTGGTTGAAGCCGAGGAACCTCAGCAAACATCGGTACAAGCCTCAGCAGGTTCAAGCCAGAAATCCGATGCTAGTTTGAAGGATTTGGCTGATTCCTACCTTCATAGGATAGCAGCTAGAGAGAAAATTCTTCCATATACGGATGTGGTGAGATGGAAAATCGAGGCAATTCCAATTACGGATAGAACATTCTGCACTTTCGATGGAAGAATATTTGGTTCATTTCAGCCCAACGATTTTAGACAAATGTACCACTTGCCTGAGCCAGAGAAGAAATACAATAGAGCATTTCTGGAAAAGTTCTGAGATGAGAATGAGACCGAGTCAGCGCCCATACGATAATGGAGACAGAACCTGGCGAAACACAAACATGAGTCTTCGGGTAAGTACTCCGTCGACTCCTTGTGCTCTCCTTATTGTTATGCTGGAGCCATGATGTGTCAACTATGGGGATTGCATGATTCTTCCAAGTTTTCCATACAAATGGTTCCTTTGATAGAAGCAGCATGTAATAGTGAAATCATGGATTGGGGGACTATATTATCGGATAAGTTGGTCGCGGCTATTCTTGAATTCATAAACAAATCCCGTGTTACCGATAGGTTCATCCCTCCGTTTTATTTTAGTGCCTACATTTTGGATACCCTCTGTTTCAATTCAGAGTTTCCTGATTTAGGGTGGAGATGGACTCCACAGGACCCTATGCCTATTCATATTTACCACGAGAAGCTATGGAAAGCTAACTATAAGCACCATTTATACCAAGTCTGCAATGGATTTATGCTACCTCTTTACTATGCAATGTTTGATAAACCTGCCCCTAGGATCTCCTCTTAGGCTGAAATTGACTTGACAGCCCTAGGAACCTGGTTTGGAGAAGAAAAATTCACCTATGTCAGAGTTTTTGGCAGTCAGGCCAGACCTCATGTCCTCCCATTATACATACCAAACAAGCTATTAGCTCGTGAAATAGCATATCAGCTTACAACTGCGTCAGCCACGAAAACTCTCAGAAATTCAAAGAAGCAAGTTTGGCCTCCTTTTCCTCTCAAGTGTGGCGTCTATACTCTGCATGATTATAAACATGCAGAGAAAGAGGCAGAAAAAATTAGCGTCTTAAGTCTCGCCACTCTGCCTAATAGACGCTTTGACCCGAAGAAAATCATCTATAATGCCCTAGGTCAAGCCAAGCTTACTAAAGTCGAGCACAAGGAAGATGAGTTTGATGACCTGTTCTCCTCCGCCAAGTCAATCTTATAGGCATAACAGCTAGCCAGGATGAGATATCGCGACGACAAATTGGTAGAATTTAACAAACTTAGAGAACAGAGGTTGCAAACTCTACCTCTAGATTTGTTAGCCACTACCCCGACGATTCAGTCAAGCGAGCTTGAGAAGCAGCTTACTAATGAACCTCCTGCTACATCCGCAATCTATGAAGAAGTTCAGAGAAGAGAGCAGGAGGAACTCTGAAGAATAGAACAAGAAGAGGCACAGAGAAAAGAACAAGAGGAGGCAAAAGAGAAGCAACAAGAGAGAATAAGGGAAGAAGAACAGAAAAGGCAGCAGGAGCAGAGCAGCAGAGAAATAAATGTGGATACTCAAGTGAATCCAAAATTGCTTGAAGAATGGCAACAATTCAATACCATTATAGGCAATCTTGAGACTTCAACGGACGCCAAAACATCCAAAGCTGCCGATACACAAGATACAGCATCACAGGAGGTTCCAAACAAAGGAACCAGCGGTCCACTCTCAAGTACAGTAGTAGAAATAATTCCAAAAAACCCCTCCGATCAAATTGTTTTGCAATTAGAGGATATTCCTCCACTAGATGTTTTCTATAGCCTGAAACACAGGGCTGTGATAAAATGACAACGGAAGAGAAGAAGGATTGATCAACCTTCTCTGTTCCCTGAACAAACAATAACAGCAAATGTGGTATGGAGAGAAGAGTTTTACCCCTCCAATGACCTAACCAAGTTATCTCAGTATGTCGGTGCCTATTCGGCAGCCACCATGGATAAGTCATCGAAGGTAAGCAATTTATTGAAAGAAAAGGATCAAGTGATCGCTTCACTACAAGCACAGCTATCGACGTAGCAGCAGAAGTTAGAACGGCATTTAAGCAAAAGCAAACTGCATCTTCATTCGCCAGCAAACCTCTGAACTGTTAGAGCTCCAAGAAACTCTCCTAGGTTGTCGCTTGAAGATGCCTGGTAACATATAAATTCAACTTATTGTTGCAAATGGATGAATGGAAGGAATGATGCTTCTCCAAGCCAGATAACCACTTCTACTTTGTTTAACTCCAGACATACGTGAACACCCCCAGACTACAAGGCTTTAGACCACCAATTACTCATAGTTTCAGATTGGGTTAATATGGAGAATACTGAACACACCAGTAGATGCACAAGACCATGTGATGGCCGGCTGCAACCAGTAAAGAAGTTTGATAATTGAATCTACCAATGCATAGATAGGATGACAACTCTCTAGCACTAGAAGAAGAGAAACCTGAATAACTTATTCAATGGTACATACAAGATTTTAACACAGAGATAGGATGACAACTACTCTAATGCTAAACATCAAGAGTTCAGGAATACAACATATCAGGCACGGCTTGGGAGAGAAGATAAATGGAAAGTGAGCAATTAGTAGCAAAAGAAGCTTGTATTAGCTGAAAATGAAGACGAGACGCTGCAAGCATCAAAATAGTTACAGTCTCCAGAAGTTGAACCTTACATCAAAACAACAACCATCAACCCTGATTACATCTTGTTTGTGGGTATATATAGCATTTCATTACAAAGTCACTTGGCCATTTTAGGTATGGAGGGGTCATAATTGACCACTAACTGCATTTAACTGTCTGATGGAGTCTCTGAGTGCATTTACTTGTCTCAGTGGGCGAATATGATCTTCTCGGGTGCTCTGCTATCCTCTCAGGCAGTTAGAGTGTTCACAACGGTGAAGTTCCATATCTGTTAAATGCAGTTACCTACTCGAGCTCTGTCCTGTTCCTTCTCGGCCATACTGTTTGTTAAATATGGTTGTCGAGGAGAAACTGCAACTAGTACTAGTGAGCCAGTTACCTTCATCCTTCGGGGATATGAAAGGGTCAAGGGATGTGGACTGCGTGGCAAATGAATGGGTTGGGTGAAGGAGAAAGATTTGTCGTCGGATCGGGAGAACAGACGATAGAGATGAGTCGAAGGGGAGTATTGGGAGAGGTGGGAGTGGAGAAAACATGGACCGTTGGATCCCAGGCGGACAGATCCAATGGTGATCGAGCATAGAAGGTGCGCGGTGGTTATCGGGCAGGGTCGGGAGGATAAAGCGGTAAGTAGTTTCGATTGCACCGCCCTAGGGCATAAGGTGGTAAAAGGATGGATGCACAGGATTCCACTCATCGCGTGACACATAGCGGTAGAGGAGAGAGGAAATCCACTCTCCATCCCACGTTAATGTTTCATCGCTTTATGGACACGGGGAGAGCGACTGCCATTGGATCGTGCAAGTCATAGACAACGAGTTAATGAAGGTGTAGAGTCATATGGGCACGATTTTATGGGTTTGTGGGTTTTAGCGCTCGGGGCTTAAGAAAAGGTGATTTTATATTTTTTTTAACAAAAAATCACGGGAAATGGAGATGAAGGGAGGATGAGAGGGATAAAGGGAAAGGTGAGAAAAACCATTATGCACTGTCTTCGAGCATGACTAAGAGGGATGTGCTTGTTTCTGACCTTCAAAATTCAGAGTTATGTAGTAGAGATAACACTGGCTCCTTCTGGGGATGAGATCCTGCCTGTGAGGTCTCAAGAACTGTAGACCAATGCCTTTCCTGTTAAAATTAGATGAGAAAAATTTCCTAGTGTTCCATTGGGCATGGAGTCTAATTAAGCTTACACTAAAACTGATAAAACAACATACTTACAACATTAAGCCCATAAGACCTTAATTAACATAAACTTTTAGAAAACACCCATTAACTGAGCCATCAAAAACTGTCTCTCCTTCCATACTTTGTAGTATGAAAGTATTGTTCCCTTGGATTTGAGTGATGACAGAATGTCCCGTCCATAGTGCATCAAACTTCTCATGGTTTCCTTTCTTCTCTTTTAGTGAATCCCACTTAAGAACAAAGTCTCCAACCTGAAAAATATCTATTTTTGCCTTCCTGTCAAAGGCTTCCTTGATTTTCTTTTGATGTGTTGTAGACTTCTCAACTAGCTATTCCCTGATTTGATGTACTTCTGCTAAATCAGTGATCCTTTTTTCCATATCACCTTCCTCACTCTGCTCTTCTTGTAGAAACTTTGCCACAGGGAGGGTTAACTGAATTGGGAATACGGCCTCAGTGCCATAAACTGGCTTGAATGGGGAATACCCTATGGATTTCTTGGTGGTCACTCTATTAGCCCATAGTGCATACTTGAGTTTGGAATCCCAGTTCTTTTTGTTGTCTTCCAACAGTGTTTTAATTACCCTTATCAGGCTCTTGTTGGAAGATTCTACTAGATCATTGCCTTGAGGGTAGTATGAGGTAGAACGAACTAACTCAATGCCCATTGAGTCACACATGTCCACCAATTCTTTTCCCTTGAAGGTTGTTGCATTGTCCGTAACTAATTTACGTGGACAATGATACCTGGTGAAGATATTCTCTGTCAAGAACTTTATGACCACATGATGGTCACCATTTTTTATAAGGATGGCCTCAATCCATTTAATGAAGTAGTCAGTGGCTACTAAAATCCATCTGTGCTAGCCACTGGAATGTGGATTGATTTCTCCAATGAAATCCAAGCCCCATTGCTGGAAAGGGCCATTGGCATGTATTGGCTTTAAGGGCAGGGATTTCAATTGCCATTGCCCTTCAAATCTTTGGCACTTGTCACAAGATCTCACAAAAGAAAAGACATTAGAAAATAAGGTGGTCCAATAATACCTAGCTCTGAGGATCTTGTGGGCTGTAGTTTTCCAATAGTGATTTCCTCCACATATGCTGGAATGAAATTGTTGCATAACCTCCATGGATTGTTCTTTGTCCAGACACCTCTACAGAATTCTAGTGGGGTCCCTCAAGTAGATCAGGTTTTCATGAATGCAATATTGTCTCCCCTAAGCTTAATAGTTCTGGCTTGGCTTGAACTAAGACATGGAGGAACTTCTAGCTTCAGTAAGAATTGAACAATGGTAGAATACCATTCACAAGAAGCTAGATTTTCTGCCACTGGCTAGCTCTGACTTGATTCAGTTGTTTCTTGTACCTATCCGTCTTCTGGAATTGTTCTTATGAGGTTTAAGTCCAACATCCTGCAATTCTTTTCAGCTATCAGTTTGGCAAGACCCTGAACTCTGACAAGCTTAGTGGGCTTCAATTCTATGTTGAATTCAATAAGCTTCACAATCCATTTAGCCCTTATTCCATCAACATCTGGCTGTGTTAGGACATCTTTTACTAAGGCAGAGGGCACATATGCAATTACCTTGGAATGAAAAATGTAAATTCTGAAAGATTTCAAAGATTTGATAAGGGCATATGCCTGTTTTTCAATGATATCATACCTCAGCTCAGCATCCCTTAAGGTTTTGTTGAAGAATGCCATTGGATGCTCTGAACCTTCCTCATCTACTTGCAATAAAACTGCTACAAGGGTGTTGTTAGAGGCAAATGAAAATATATGGAACTCCTTGATGTAATCTAGGCTGATCAAAGTAGGAGCTTCCATGATAGCTCTCTTGATGGACTCAAATGATCTTATTGCTGCATCAGTCCATTTGATTTCTGACCCCTTTTTCAACATGGAGGTGGTGTGTTTCACAAGTTCTGCAAAATTTGGAATGAACCTTCTTTCGAAATTAATCTTGCCCAAAAAGGACTGGATATCCTTCTTTGATCTCAGGACGGACAAGGTTTGTATTGCTCTTACTCTTTTTGGGTCAATTCTGACACCTGTAGCAGAAATAATGTGTCCTAAAATCTTGCCTTCTTTCAAAGAAAACTGTGATTTTTTAGGATTCAGTGAAATCCCAAACCTTTCTGAACTTTAGAAACACTTTCTTCAAATGCTACAAATGGTCTTGATGGCTACTAAAGTATATTTTTATATCATCAAGGTAGATAAGGATAAACTTATCCTTCTCTCCTACAAATGCTATATCCATAGCTCTCTGAGAGGTGGCTCCAGCATTCATCACCCCAAAAGGCATCTTGGAATACATAAAAGTGCCCCACGGAGTCGTGAATGCAGTCTTTTCTTGGTCATCTAGATGTACAACAACCTAGTCATACCCTAAAAATCGATCCAGGAAAGACATCACTTTGGCTCCTGAGACTTTCTGCAGCAAATGTTCCATCTTGGGTAGAGGATAATTGTCATTCTTAGAGCATTTGTTTAAGTTTCTAAAATCAATGCAAAGCCTGATTTCTCCACTTTTCTTCCTCACTACTACCAAGTTGGCTACCCATTTTGAGTATCTAAGAGGGACTATGATTTTGGCAGCCAATAACTTCTTGATTTCTTTTTTGATCAGAGGGAGGAGCAAAGGATTTATTGGTCTCAACTTCTGCTTGAAAGGGATGGTGTCTTTCTCCATGGGAAGTTTATGCTGGATGATCTTTTTATCATAAGTTTTTAGGTCACTATATTCCCGGGCAAAGACATCAGCAGATTACTTCATTAGGGTGTGGTATTCAGAACTTTGTGCAGCAGCTAGATGGGTGGATAGATTTATGTATCTCGGATGATTTGGGCTCCCTATGTTATGCTTATGGGCTACAGATTGATCTTCCTTTTGGCAGCTTTATAAGGTGTTAGCCTCCTGCTGTAGCAGGTTACTCATATTTCATGACTGACATTTTTACAGGCCAAATATGTCATACTTTGCATGCTGCAATGCTCCATATTTGCTTAACAATCTCCAAGCGAAGAAGACTACTCAGAGTTCATTTAACTGCCTTCCAAATTTTGAGAAGTTATTCCGGTGTCAACAATTTTCAGTTAAAGGGAGGTCCAAACAGCTTAATCTTGGTCTCCCTAGGTTTAAATTTCCTATTTTAGAATATAGAGAATGAAAATCTGTCCAAACAGCTTAATCTTGGCAGATTCTTAGATAGGTAGAGAATCAAAGGAGCCCAACAGCTTAATCTGGGCCCTCGGATGAAATAAGGGTAGTCTGTAGATAGGAAAGCATGAAAAAGAAAAATTGAAATGATGGGTTTGCAAGTCTAAGTGCACCTAAACCAAATGAAGAAAAAATTTTAGGTAAGTAGGTTGGGTAGGTAGTTTTTGAGGTTGCTGAATCTTGATTGCTGATCAGTTCCAGGTTTCCAGGTGTCATATTTACTCAGGACACAATCACGAGACAGTTCTATGTGAGAAGCTCAAAAATAGGCATCACTAACTTCCTTTCTCCATCTCCCCCAATCATTAACTAATTTCCCCAAAAAGAGGTCAAGATCTGCTTGATACCTCTTGAGTTCCATCATTTTCATATCAAAAGCTTGGGTGAAGATCTGCTTTACTCAAAGATATTCCATACTCTCTCTGTAAGGTTTTGTCCCCTCGTTGCAGCCTAAGATCTCTCGAACTTAGCGCTTTCTTACCATCTCCATATTAACTACTGACATTATTATTTAGCTCCCTATATTTTCTCATCCCCCTACTAAAATTATGTAAATCATCCCCTATGTAAATATCCCTCCCCCTGGTTGAAAAATAACCATAAGTACCCCCGGGAATTGCTCAGTTTACCTGAAACTTAGCAAGAACCCTCATGCTACCCCTTCAAACCATCTTCTAAATACAATGGAGTCCTTCGAAAGTATAAAATCCCTTTTTTAGGTTTTCGGACCCCTTCCGAAGCCTCAAACGCCTTTCAGACCCACTTACTCACTCCTTCCGATCGAAATAAACCCCTTGCCGACTCCCTTAACACTCCGCAGGCCCTAGAAAGCCAGCTCGCATTGCAAGATCACAATATTGTCACCATATAAGTTATGCCCCATCTGTCGTTACCCGACGCGATATCACGATATCAGTGATCGATAGTCGCAAGCACCAAATGTCCAACTAAAATACCTTCCCGTTCCCCGCCGATGCGATATTGCGATCGCATCGGAGAAGTTCATCGCATCGCCTACAAAATTGAGCCCCCACCATGTCACATTTGTACCAGGACCCACCGCTGACGTGAGCAGGCTGATGTCATCCACCGTACTGCTGACGTCAGCAGCCAAGAAATTGAAAATTCGCGCAGGAAGAAAAATCGCACTTCGGAGCTCGAGAACAAAAAACAGAGGCAGTTTTCGATGCGCGATTAGCGCGCTAATCGCACATCGCTATGGGAAATAGGCCATTTCGAGGAATCTTTGGGGAATCTTTGATTCCTTGGCCCATTTTGCGCCGAAAAAGCCTGAAATCGCCTGATTTTGCCAAATTAATCCGGTTTAAATACAGCAAAGGACCAATGACAGAGATTAAAGTGTATCAGATCAAATCATCAAGGAACAAGCGTGTCAAAGAGTATCAACAGGCGGCGGAAGCCATCAATGTAGCGGCAAAGAGTATCAGCAAAAATCTTAAGCAGCGGCCCAAAGCAAGAGAACATTTAATACCTTCCAGCAAAGTCAAAGAAAGAGGGCGAAGCCACTCAAAAACCCTCAAATCATAATTATTGTACATTTAACTCGCAGCAGAACAAAACTATTGATCCCAAAGCACAGTTACTCCAGCAGCACCGCATCGAGCCTCCAAGGGCCAAATTGCACTCCTTTCGATTCAGCTGCCTCTAGTGCAACCCAAAGGACTTACCTGCATTTAATTCCAACAACACTTAGGTTTTAGAAAAGCTCTTCAGCAGACCTATTTAGGTCAATTGTAATGAATGAATTTCTGATATTTTGCTTATATATACCACCCTGAAAGATGTAGTGAGAGGTTGGTTGGTGGATGAGTCGAGGAAATTGTTTCATCTTTTTCTCGACATTTTCTTCAAGCAGAGACCCTTACTGTAACTGTCATACTTTCTATAATCAAAGACTGCTGAAAGCATGGATTTAGAAACTGCTTGATGTGTTTAATGGGCCGAGGAGTGATTACGGAATTCCTGTGCTTCTACATGGTTCAATAAGTGTTTCTCAACTCTGTTGACTTTTATGTTTTTTTTACCACCTTTCCGCCATCTAAAGTGCAGAAAAGAAGAATAGCTTAGGATTTGTTTAACTACACCTTAATTTCAAATTCTACACTTTTTCATGTTTTCATCTGAAATAGCTATGAGCATGTATACTTAAATGATCTTATTTACGTTGTTTCTTTCACATATGAATGAGTTTAGGAATTCTTAACTGCTTCTAGATAACCATTCATCCACTTCCCCTCTTTTCAATATGATGGAATGATTCTCCTTTGCCTTTCATCTCTGATTTTCATTCCATCCTTTCAGTAGATTGATAATTGTATCATGTGTGGCTATCCCGCTCCTTAATCCTCTTATGACCAAGAAGACGCAATAGCCAGCCTTAATCCATGACTGCATGCCCAATGGTTTGAAACTTATCACACCTTACCTTGCCTCTTTGCTTGAAATTTCTACCTTCCATCCAAATACAAACAAAAACCCTTGAGCTAAAAGCTAGTCTAAAATCATCAATAAAGTTGAATCATTAAGAGAGAGCCCTCTCTGATTGCAGGTGGGCTAGAACCTGCAATCCAAAGATTGGTTTGTGGTTACCTCGGCCGTATCCCTAAATAGGAGCCTAGGGACAACCTGAGTGATAACATAATGGCGACTCCACTGGGGACTTAAATCATTTTGTTCATTACTATAAACCTCGCTTTCTAGAGAAAGTGCTCCTTTTCTTCAGAGCTGTTCATGTTTAGTTCTGATCTTTGATGGTGGAGAGAGATCAGGCACTTCAAAGTTAAGGCATCGACCTGGCGACTCCAATTCTTTTTGAATCAAGGCTCCACTGAGGAACAAACCAATTTTACAACCAAATAGTCCATATTACAAAGCATTAATAATCAGACATGATGACTGGGTTCGTGGAAGATCTTTCATTTGATAAAGCTTTAGATGAATTCAGGGAATGTTTATCAGAACTTGAGCTTAATGAAGAATTTTTCAGATTGGTGTTGTTAAAAACGGCAGGACGCCCGAGTAAAATTTTTCTTGAGTTAGTTGTTGAAAGATATGAAAATGAAATTGAACTCTTGCAATCTCAAATTCAGTCATATGGTTTTCGCGATCCTAAAGAATTTTTCCTAAATCTTCCTCCCCCAAGCCAGAGGGAAATAGTACTGCCTTCTGACTTACAGATTGAGGATAATGTTGTTTCCCCAAGCCAGAGGGAAATAGTACTGCCTTCTGACTTACTGATTGAGGATAATGTTGTTTCCCCAAGCCAAAGGGAAATAGTATTGCCTTCTGACTTACAGATTGAGGATAATGTTGTTTTCAAGGAAGAGATTGAAGGATTAGTTGCAGAGCTTATTACCGAGGATGCAGCTGTTCCACCTGACCAAGAAGGCCCAGAAGAAATTGTTCCACATAATGCTTTTATTGATCTTATCGCAGACTACATTGAACTTCTTCTTAACTCAAGTTCTTTAGCATGCTTTCTCGGTGAAGACCAAATACATCAGCAGCAGCCTTTCTATGCCACAATTTTGATTATGGGGGCACATGACCAAATAGTGCTTCCAAGTTCATTAACAATCAGTCAACGAGTTCATCTCTTTACATGCCAAATATGTCATACTTTGCATGCTGCAATGCTCCATATTTGCTTAACAATCTCCAAGCGAAGAAGGCTACTCAGAGTTCATTTAACTGCCTTCCAAATTTTGAGAAGTTATTCCGGTGTCGCTAATTTTCAGTTAAAGGGAGGTCCAAATAGCTTAATCTTGGTCTCCCTAGGTTTAAATTTCCTGTTTTAGAATATAGAGAATGAAAATCTATCCAAACAGCTTAATCTTGGCAGATTCTTAGATAGGTAGAGAATCAAAGGAGTCCAACACCTTAATCTGGGCCCTCGGATGAAATAAGGGTAGTCTGTAGATAGGAAAGCGTGAAAAAGAAAAATTGAAATGATGGGTTTGCAAGTCTAAGTCCACCTAAACCAAAAGAAGAAAAAATGTTAGGTAAGTAGGCTGGGTAGGTAGTTTTGAGGTTGCTGAATCTTGATTGCTGATCAGTTCCAGGTTTCCAGGTGTCATCTTTACTCAGGACACAATCACCAAGCAGTTCTATGCGAGAAGCTCAAAAACATGCATCACTAACTTCCTTTCTCCATCTCCCCCAATCATTAACTAATTTCCCCAAAAAGAGGTCAAGATCTGCGTGATACCTCTTGAGTTCCATCATTTTCATATCAAAAGCTTGGGTGAAGATCTTCTTTACTCAAAGATATTCCATACTCTCTCTGTAAGGTTTTGTCCCCTCGTTGCAGCCTAAGATCTCCCGAACTTAGCGCTTTCTTACCATCTCCATATTAACTACTGACATTATTATTTAGCTCCCTATATTTTCCCATCCCTCTACTAAAATTATGTAAATCATCCCCTATGTAAATATCCCTCCCCCTGGTTGAAAAATAACCATAAGTACCCCCGGGA
>APFE030648387.1:82923-98122 GCA_000404065.3 Pinus taeda | reverse complement strand
ATACAATGGACTCCTTCCAAAGTATAAAATCCCTTTTTTAGGTTTTCGGACCCCTTCCGAAGCCTCAAAAGCCTTTCAAACCCACTTACTCACTCCTTCCGACCGAAATAAACCCCTTGCCGACTCCCTTAACACTCCGCAGACCCTAGTAAGCCAGCTCGCATCGCAAGATCGCAATATTCTCACCATATAAGTTATGCCCCATCCGTCATTACCCGACGTTATATCGCGATATCGGCGATCGGTAGTCGCAAGCACCAAATGTCCAACTAAAATACCTTCATATTCCCTACCGATGCGATATTGCGATCGCATCGGAGAAGTTCATTGCATCACCTTCAAATATGAGCCCCCACCATGTCACATCTGTACCAGGACGCTGACGTCAGCAGCCAAGAAACCGAAAATTCTCGCAGGAAGAAAAATCGCACTTTGGAGCTCCATAACAAAAAACAGAGGCAGTTTTCGATGCGCGATTAGCGCGAAGAGCATCGCTACGGGAAATAGGCCGTTTCAGGGAATCTTTGGGGAATCTTTGATTCCTTGGCCTGTTTTGCGCCGAAAAATCCCGAAATCGCTCGATTTTGCCAAATTAATCCGGTTTAAAGACATAAAAGGACCAATGGCAGAGATTAAAGTGTATCAGATCAAATCATCTAGGAACAAGCGTGTCAAAGTCTATCAGTAGGCGGCAGAAGCCATCAATGTAGCGGCAAAGAGTATCAGCGAAAATCTTAAGCAGCAGCCCAAAGCAGGAGAACATTTAATACCTTCCAGCAAAGTCAAAGAAAGAGCGCGAAGCCACTCAAAAATCCTCAAATCATAATTATTGCACATTTAACTCGTACCAGAACAGAACTACATATCCCGAAGCACAGTTACTCCAGCAGCACCACGTCGAGCCTCCAAGGGCCACATTACACTCCTTTCGATTCAGCTGCCTCTAGCGCAGCCCAAAGGACTTACCTGCATTTAATTCCAGCAACACTTAGGTTTTATAAAATCTCTTCAACAGACCTATTTAGGTCAATTGTAATGAATGAATTTCTGATATTTTTCTTATATATACCACCCTGAAAGATGTAGTGAGAGGTTGGTTGGTGGATGAGTCGAGGAAATTGTTTCATCTTTTTCTCGACATTTTCTTCAAGCAGAGACTCGCACTGTAACTGTCATACTTTCTATAATCAAAGGCTGTTGAAAGCATGGATTTCGAAAATGCTTGATGTGTTTAATGGGCCGAGGAGTGATTACGAAATTCCTGTGCTTATACATGGTTCAATAAGTGTTTCTCAACTCTGTTTACTTTTATGTTTGTTTTACCACCTTTCCGCCATCTAAAGTGCAGAAAAAAAGAATAGCTTAGGATTTTTTTAACTACACCTTAAGCTCAATTTCTGCACTTTGTCATGTTTTCATCAGAAATAGCTATGAGCATGTATACTTAAATGATCTTGTTTACGCTGTTTCTTTCACATATGACTGAGAGTTTAGGAATTCTTAACTGCTCCTAGATAACCATTCATCCACTTCTCCTCTTTTTCAATATGATGGAATGATTCTCCTTTGCCTTTCATCTCTTATTTTCATTCCATCCTTTCAGTAGATTGATAATTGTATCGTATGTGGCTATCCCGCTCCTTAATCCTCTTATGACCAAGAAGACGCAATAGCCAGCCTTAATCCATGACTCCATGCCCAATGGTTTGAAACTTATCACACCTTACCTTGCCTCTTTGCTTGAAATTTCTACCTTCCATCCAAATACAAACAAAATCCCCTGAGCTAAAAGCTAGCCTAAAATCATCAATAAAGTTGAATCATTAAGAGGGAGCCCTCTCTGATTGCAGGTGGGCTAGAACCTGCAATCCAAATATTGGTTTGTGGTTACCTCGGCCGTATCCCTAAACAGGAGCCTAGGGACAACCTAAGTGATAACATAAGGCACATCATTTTGGTCAAACAACTTTTCTAAGGGAACTAGGCCTTTAGGTATATGATTGTTGGGCAGCTGGACAATGTTATTTTTGCCAATTTTGTTCTTTATCTAGGATTGGGGGTTTTCTTCTGAGGCTTCATTCTCTTGATCAATTTTCATTTTAGAGAATTCACCAGTGACTTGCAAAAACCTATTCACTTCATCATCATCCTCAAAAACTTTCCAATGTTGGACATTATCAGGCAAGGATGGTCTATATTTCATCTAAACTTCATAAACTAGTCTGGGAGGCATGGGAGGGATAAACATACTAGCAGACACAGCAAGGGAATCAGCAAGATGACTTTTGACTCTAGGGATATATGACATACAAAAACTATGAAAAGAGTCTTTGAGTCTCCATACCTCATCTCTATATCCTTTTAGCTTGGGGTGCTTTGCTTGAAACATTTTGTTTACTTGTCGAATGATGAGGTCATCATCTCCAAACACCTTTATGTTTCTGATTCGTCTGTCTTTAGCTACATTAAGGCCTAATATCATAGCCTCATACTATGTTATATTGTTGGTAACTTGGAAAATCAGCTTAAAATGTGTGTGCTTTCTTGATTTGGAGATATCAGAACCACCCCTGCTTCCTGCAGTTTCCCTTGAACATGCTCCATCAAAGAACATCTCCCAAACTTGACTTCCTTTCTCTTCCATGGCCTAGCCTATTTCTTTCTTGAGATGTAATGAGGCCTCCTGGGATTCTTTAATTTGGAGAGTACATGCTCCAAAATAATTGTCCATGGCATACAAGGGATGATTAGTAGGATTCTTCTCATCACCGATGATGTAGGCCAGTTGTGCTTCTTTGTACAATCTCCTACTTTCCCCTCCAAAAATGGGGACAGTGGCATAAGATAAGTGATTTTGTAATGTCCACCTAGTCTCTTAATCCACCCTTTGGATAGCAGCATGCAAAACTTGGGAGGGACATCTGCTACCACAATTTCCATCATCATGCTCTTCATCAGTAGCTGAGTGAGGGTGATGGCTAAATCTTTGATCAATCCCAGACACTTCACCTTTCTTGAATCAAAGGAGAATAGATCATGATAAGGTCTGGTAATATCAAGGCCTAACTCTTCCATGACAACTTTGGGCATCAGATTATGGTTGGCCCCTATGTCCAGTAGACAATCGTGGAGGATTTTGTCATGAATGGTCAAGGAGACATAAAATGATGGATAGTTATCATCAGCAGGTTCAGTCATTGGGCTAAGCACAACTACAGGCTTATCATCTTGCAAATTGACATAGTCCGTGGACGCTTGTGTGGCTTTCAGCTCAAGGGCATCTAGGATAGGCTTTCTATAAACTTGACTCTTTACAAGTTCTACCAGAGGTACAAATATTTTTAACTTCTGGACTTCTGATTCAAAACTGAAAGGGGAAGGGGACTTGTCAGGACCTCTTACCTCTTGAGCTGGTGCTTTGGGGATGACTGGATTAGTTGTTGGTCCTTTCTGCTTGATGTTTTGATGCTCTATAGGGATAGTAGCTCTTTGGACAAGATTCTCCTTGACATTACTCATTCTTGACCTTAGATTATATCTTTGTTGTTCATTAGTCTGCAGAACAGCCTCTCTGTCCCACTCTTAATTGTTCTGGTCCTGGAGTAATGATTCTTCATAGGCAGCCAATGTTAAGAAGGCATCACTGCCCTTATCTTCCATGCAACAAATTTCATCCTCTTCTTTGAGCTACTCCTCCTCCATGAATACGTTTTGGAAGGGAGCCTTAACCTTTGGTTCTTCATTGGCTTCTTTACCCCTCTGAATGATCTACAATGGTTCATTTCCTCTTATGAATGGATTTGAATTTCTTGGAGCAAATGTGTTTGGAAGTCTTGTCTTCCCAGAACTCTGCTCAACCTTCAGCTTAGATATCTCAGCAACCAGTGACTCTATCATCTTAGTCATTTTATCTAATTTGGGATTTTAAGATGAAGAAGAGGTGGAATCTTCACCTCTCTGCCTCCTTCTATCAACATGACCCTTGAATTTCTCTGTGGCCATGATATTACATTCCACCTCTAAAGTTGCATCATGCATTTCGGCTAGAGTGGCACATCTTCTTTCTCTCAATAGCAGGCAAAAATCAGAGTCAAAAGAATTAGAATAAGTGAGTTTGGTAGAGGTGGGGGTAGGCTTTACTTCAGCTGGTATCTTACTATACATACAATTGAATCCTTTATTGAAATTGGACAATGATTCCCCATTTTCCCTCTTGAGATTGCGAAACTTAGTATGGTATTATAGCAAGTCATTTTTATCTCCCCAATGCTTCAAAAATACATCATCTAATGGTTCAATGTCTGCCATATACATAGGGGCCAGTTCTTTGAACCATTTTCGAGCCTCTCCATCAAGGCTCTTGCAAACACTCTCATCCACACATCATCTTCACTGATATCAAGGTTGTCAGCATAGCTATAAAAATATTCAAGGTGTTTTTCAGCAGTTATTCCCTCTATACTAGTGAACTTGGGCATGTATTGCTGATACTCCCCTTTAGGCATGGCATCCAAGGGAATAGGAAAGACTAAGGGTCCATACCTAGTAGCTATGATTCTTTCCATCTTTGTGGGTGCTTGTTGGCCTGCCATGACTGGGGTAGATGGAAGGGAACTGGTCGTTTGGATAACAGGAGACTGACGAATGAATGATAGAGATAAAGGAAAATGATGGAATATATGGGAGGCTTTCTTTGGATTGAGATCCAAAAGGGAACTTAATGAACAAGGAACTTTATGAATTTCTGGGAAATTTTCTTCACTGGTAGTAGTAGGCTCTATATTTTCAATATGAACATGCTCAGCTACAAGCCTCTCTGGTAGAGATACATAACATTGTTTAGGCTTACTTGATCCTGATGCTCCTTTCTATGATTTTTTTCTTTGCTTGACAATCTTCTTAGGGTCAAGAACTGGGCCAGTCGGTGATTTCTGAGGATTTCTTCGAGTATGCCTCACAAATTGAGCTAAAACTGTAAAGTGGAGTTGCCAAAGGTTGGTTCTCCAGTAGAGTCGCCATCTAGATGATTACAACTAGAAATGTGTCCAGACTTTATCTATCGTCAAAGTTGGAATTGTGTCGTTCTACCAGGGAAGCTGAGCTTCAATCTCCTCTCCCCGGCAACGACGCCAATTATGTTAGAGATCTAAGAAAGTCTCTTAGGTTGTAGCTTGGAGATGCCTGGTAACATATAAATTCAACTTATTATTTCAAATGGATGAATGGAAAGAATGATGCTTGTCCGAGCGAGATAACCACTTCTACTTTGTTTAACTCCAGACATGCGTGAACACCCCCAGGCTACAAGGCTTTAGACCACCAATTACTCATAGTTTCAGATTGGGTGAATATGGAGAATATTGACCACAACAGCAAACGCACAAGACCATGTGATGGCTGGTTGCAAACACTAAAGAAGTCTGGTAATAAAATCTACCAATGCACGGACAGGATGACAGCTCTCTGGCACTAGAAGAAGAGAAACCTGAATAACTTATCCAATGATACATACAATAGTTTAACACAGAGATAAGATGACAACTACTCTAATGATAAACATCAAGAGCTCAGGAATACACCATATCAGGCATAGCTTGGGAGAGAAGATAAATGGAAAGTGAGCAATTGACAGCAAAAGAAGCTTTTATTAGTTGAAAATGAAGATGAGATGCTACAAGTATCAAAATAGTTACAGTCTCCACAAGTTGAACCTTACATGAAAACATCAACCATCAAACCTGATTACATCTTGTTTGTGGGTATATATAGAGTATCATTAGAAAGGCACTTGGCCATTTCAGGTATGGAGGGGTCATAGTTGACCACAACTGCATTTAACTGTTTGATGGAGTCTCTGAGCTTTGTCCTTTTCCTTCTTGGCCATACTGTTTATTAAATATGGTTGTTGAGGAGCAACTGAAATTGGTACTGGTGAGCCAGTCGTGTTCGTCCTTTGGGCATATGAAAGGGTCAAGGGATGTGGACTGCGTGGAAAATCAATTGGTTGGGCAAAGGAGAAAGATTGGCTGGATCGGGAGGACATGTGACAAATATGAGTCGACGGGGAGTATCAAGAGAGGTGGGAGCGGAGTGAACATGGATCATTGGATCCCAAGCAGACATATCCAAAGGTGATCAGGTGGAGAAGGCACGTGGCAGTTATCGGTCGGGGTCGGGAGGATTAAGTGGTAAGCGATTTTGATCGCACTGCCTTAGGGCATAAGGTGGTAAAAGGATGGATGTGCACGATTCCACTCGGGCGTGATGGTTGGCGACGAAGGAGAGAGGAAAGCCACTCTCCATCACGCGTTAACATTTCATCGCTTTATGGATGGGGCGACACTGACTATCGTTGGATCTTCGGCAGAGATGATCGGACAACAAGGAAAAGATTGTGCAAGTCACGGGCGATGAGTTAATGAAGGCATAGAGTCGTATGGGCATGATTTTATGGGGTTGTGGGTTTTAGTTCTCAGGGCTTAAGAAAAATTGATTTTTTATGGTTTTTAATAGAAAAGCACGGGAAATGGAGGGAGATGAAGGGAGGATGGGTGGGATAAAGGGAAAGGTGAGAACAACCATTATGAGTTGTCTTTGAGCATGACTGAGAGGGCTGTGCTTGTTTTTGACCTTCAAAAATCAGAGTTATGTAGCAGAGCTAACATGCATAATCACAACTAGATAAATCACAAACATAATAATTTCACATAAAAACACTCAAAAGCACAAAAAGGTGTTTTCTTCTCATTTCTTTTCAGAAGTAGCTTGAATAAATGTAATTTACCTTTTCAGTAGTCAATGGCACTCATTTCATCAATTTTCATCTCTTTTCCTACAAAAGTAGGGTTAGTGGGTAAATTAGGGTTTTCTAGGGTTTGTGTTACATTTTAGTCTTATTACTCTTTCTACAAGTAGAATAGCCTCTTTAGAGTTAGCTTTCTTTCATCACAGTTAAAAGATTCTTCTAAGAAATCATAGAAGTTGGCTTCAGCTCCTAGTGATCTTGCCCTAGCTAACCAAGTGATAGCCTGCAGTAAGAGCTAGTACTTGTGCATATAGCACCATTGCTTCCAAGTTTGTTACGAACTACGAGGTTGATAAAAGTAAAGTAGGAAGCCCCAACAGTTGCAGCATTATTGCTCCAATACTGGTGCTCACCAGCTCTTTAGAAGCAGGTAATGGAAAGGGAGGTAGTGGGAATGGAGATAAACCTCCACCCACTCCACCATCTTCTTCACCTTCTTCTTCACAAGTATCTTCACTCTCTTCCGCTAATACAACCCTTATTCATACTTATCATCATTCTTCAAAAGGAACTAGTAAATCACCTTTTCTAAAGCTTGATGTTAAATTCAAGTTTCCAATGTACAATGGAGAAATTAATTCCAAAAAGTTAGATATTTGGATTCATCAATTGTAGGTGTGTTGTAGAATTCAAAATATTCAGGAGATTATATGAAAATTCAGTTGGCTTCATCAAAAATGTAGGGTGCAACACTCATTTGGTGGGAAGAAATGACTTAAGACGAGATCAAAAAACATGGTAAGGTCTCTATTAGTAGGAAAATTCTACCCTTTATCTCATATGCAAAAAGCTATCATGAATTGGCAAAATTTTGAAATAGATAAGAGGTCAAAATGTGCAAGAGTATACTCAAGAGTTTAGGAGAAGAGATCTTATGCTAGGAGTAGACTTACCATCACAAGATACCTTGTTGAAATACATAGGAGGGTTGAATAGTATCTTCGACACACCATTCTTATATTTAGTCCTATGAATATTGATGAGGTTTGTGTTCAATCTACAAACCTCGAAGAAACAGGGAAAAATGTATAAGAAGAAGATAAGAAGAAGCCATTCCAGAGTGGTGAAAAAGGGAATTAATTTAAAGGAAAGCAGAAGAAAAATGGTTATGTTAAGAAAGAAGAGGAGAAACCCATGTGAAGGAATTGTTCGAAGGAGGGTCATGATGAAGCACATTGTTGGAAGATTCATCCTGAATTAAGACTGAAGAAATCCAACAATAAAGGGAAACATGAGACAAACTCTATTGCACAACAAGACTTGGTTTCTAACTCAGGTGATGAATCAAAATTGCAACCACAATCACTAAGGGAAAAGCCATGGAAAAAACAAGAAAAGAGGAATTTGTGGCAAGAACCAGTGCAACAAATAACAACGAAAATGACTCAAATGATGAAAACATAATAGAGTTGTTCCATATTGGATTTATTTCCAAACATACCAAAATTGATACGTTTTTTAATAGTCGATCCCAGGCAAACTTAATTTCTACAGACTTGGTCAATAAATTGAATATGGAAACTGTGCCTCATCATAAACAATATCCATTGGGTTGGATAACCAAGGATTCCAATCTACAGGTCACATGAAAATGTGTATTCAGGTTTGCAATCACCGCCAATTTCGTTGAAAAAGTCGGATTAAATTTAGTTTCGTAGGATATTTCTAGGATTGTGTTGGGAGACTAGTATTTGTACGATAGGAAAGTTGTTTTCCATAGATTTCAGAAAAAAAAAAATACCATTTTTTTAAATATGGCATGCAGTAGATTGTGAGATCCCATTGCAGAAAGCTTAATCTGTCTCTGGCAAGCGCAAGACAAATGAAGTGACTCGTTAATTCCAGCAAGACTCCTTATTATCAAGCAAAAGAATGACACGGAGCATGAATCCTTTTCAGGCTGTGACGTAAAGCAGAAAGTTGAATTAGTTGATTTGGTCAATCAATATGGAGATATGTTACAAGAGCCAAAGGGATTGCCACCAAAAAGGGGAATTCAACACGAAATTTAGCTACAGCAAAACTATCCACTCCCAAATATTGGTATGTATTGAATGTCAATTCTGGAAAGTTTAGAAATTAAGAAACAAGTCCAAGAATTTTTAGATAAAGGTGTAATTTGTCCCTCTACTTTGCCATGCGGTTCACCATTTTTTTTGGTACCCAAGAAAGATGGAACATGGTGCATGTGTGTAGACTATAGGGATTTGAATAAAATTACGATAAGGAATCGATACCCACTGCGGAGAATAGATGATTTTCTAGAGCAGTTGAAGAATGGAAAATATTTCACTAAAATAGACTTGAGAAGTGGATATCATCAAGTTAGAATAGTTGAGGAGGATATTTGGAAGACTGTTTTTAAAACCAAACAGGGATTGTTTGACTGGCTAGTTATGCCTTTCGGTCTTTAAAATGCTCCATCTACATTCATGAGAGTTATGAATGATGTTTTAAGATCCTTTCCTGATGAGTTTGTAATTGTCTATTTAGATGATATTTTGATATTCAACAAATCACGAGAAGAGAATGTCAAGAATGTGAGGAAAGTGTAAGATGTCCTAAAAAGATAAAATTTATTTATGAAGATGTCTAAATGTCAATTTGGGAAAAATTCCTTAGTGTATCTGGGCCACATAGTTGGAGGAGGTGAGCTAAAGTTTGACCCCTCTAAAGTTTCAGTCATTGTGAATTAACCAATTCCCAAATTAGTTACCAGAGTTTTTTGGGAGTAACGCAGTACTAGAGGAATTTCATTACCAATTTCTCTTCCATACCATCTCCACTATATTCTTTGACTAGTGCAAAGGTTTTCTTCAAGTGGACAGGAAAATAGCAAAAAACATTTGATGCTTAGCCGCAGTTTTAGCATTGTCGAATTTGAAAGCAAGTGGCTATGCCATGGGTGTATTTCTTTTACAGCATGGTACACACATATCATTTCATTTTGAGATTTTCAATGGTGTTGTTATTAATTATCCTACCTATGATAAAGATCTTTACGCATTGCTGGAAAGTGTGAAGAAATAGAAGAATTACTTGGTGGGAATAGAAACCATTATTCACAACGATCATCAACCTTTGTAATATCTGCAATCTCAAACAAAATTGCAGCAATCATTGAGAAAATTTAGTTAATTCACCAAACAGTTCAAGAAAAACTAAAAAAGAGTCAAGGAAATTATAAGGCAAGGCATGATATGCATCATGTGGATCGTCAGTTTCAAGTAGGTGATGAAGTTTGGCTTGACATTAGCAAGGAAAGTCTACAAGGTGAAGGTAAAAATCCGAAACCAATCTGTTATGGTCCATTTAAAATTTAGGAAAAGGTTGGTAATAATGCTTTCAAGCTATATTTGCCTTCATATATGCAAATATATTCCATTGTTGATGTTGAAAATTTGAGATTTTATGAGCCTTCTTTTATTGAAGATCAAGGAGAAACTCTATAGATTCCAGCAATTGAAGAGTTTCTCTAGAATTCCTTGATGAGAATCAACAAGACACCATACTTGGCATAGAACAAAGTCATCAAATAGTGGAGATGTTGATTATCTTTGAGTGGGTCTCAAAGGTTAAAATCCATAAAAGGCCAAATGGATTGAAGAGGTGAGGATGAGGGAACAATACTCTCATTTGTTCAATAACCGAAAGTGATCCTTTTGGGGTCCAAAAGGCTTCAAGTGGCTAGGAGTGATCAAGTGCTCAAAATTATGCTCAAAACTACAAGTATCAGAATCATGATAAGTTTAGCTTCAAATAAAAGAGCTCACCATTTTGAATCCAATGGTACAAATGACACTCAAATCCGAGTTCATATGCAGAAGTTAGAGCAAGTCAAATTTCAAGTTTGACTTATGTACATGGCAGGATTGGATGACGTGGAAAAACCATTCAAAAAATGAGGAGGCGCCAAGTGCCAGGCCACCATTGGTTCTCTCATATTTCATACCATAGGAAATAGGCAGATCAAGTTAAGAATCAGCCCCAAAGCAGCGCCGATTGCGATTTGCGATATTGCATATTGCAATCGCAGGCAAGGAGTTAAGGTAATCAGCCCCGACAAGGTTGGGAGTAGCGATGCGATATGATCGCATATTGCAATTGTAATGGAAATAAAGATCGACCCCCAAACGTTGTGATACGATATCACCCCAGGGTGTGATGTGATATCGGCCCAGATTGCGATGTGATAACCCATAATCACATAAAGGACAAGCTCGTAGTTTATTACGCTATACATCGCCAATTGCAATTTGGGATTCAACTGATAGGTAATGGCCCATGACGTGGCAAAAATATCGCTCGTTTAGCAATTTTTGGAGTGAAAATGTTGCTTTCTATCAGTTTTGGAGCATTTTGTGGAACAAATAGTGGGAGAATTTAGAGAAGTCATAACTTCTTCAGTTCTTATCCAAATGGGCTGCAAAAAGAGTCTAGATAGCCATTTTTTAGTATTCTGAACTCATGGAGATAGGTTTCAGAGGCATATGAGCATTGTAAACATATATTTTCTGTAATTTTGAGCATAATAGAGAGGCCTAAGCCATTGGAAGCTAGTCCAAGGATACATAGCCTAGGAGGGGTGAACTCCTTTATCATGTGCTTCTTGTGTGTTGTATTTTGATGTTATTTGCTATTATATTGGTGTTATTCAGAACATGTTTGACGTTAAATTTTTTATAACATTTACATAAGAAACTCTCATGGGAATCAATAGTTAATCAAGTAAAAGTATTGAATCCTTAAGCACTTGATAACCAATGATAAGCATCTTGGGTTTTATTCTGAATGGGGAATTAGCATAGCATTACTAATCTGATGCATTTCATATCAATATCAAGGGAATATTCTTAATGTTATACACCATATAACTAATGAAATTAAAATTTGAATCATTTTCCAATTTCAAATCAAAGAATAACAAATTAAATTTAAAAATTATTTATTTTGTGACTTGTTCAGTGGATTGGAGCAATCACCACCAATTCAACCTAATTGGAGCCACTGCTTCGATGCTCTTTCATTTGTTACTAATAATTTATATTTAATTTGGACCTACATTTAACTAATTCTCTGTTGCATTACAAATTCACTTCTTTTCATTCTTCGTAATGGTGTTTCTATGAAGTGAATGTTGTTTCCTTTGTCTATCCCAACACATCAATGCAAATTGTACATTACTATAACATCAATGGTGTGTACAACTTTGGAGACATTTCTGATACTCCCAACATTGGATCTTTGTGGTGTTGTTTGTGGAATATTGCACCTTCATTCAGATTGTGCTTCAGAACTATTAAACACTATTGAGTCATAGTATTTGGATGAATATTCTTTCTTTGTAGTGCGGTAAGTTACAATTTCCCGTGAATGAATCCTCATTGATGAAATTTGTGGGTGTCTTGAGAATGGGTCATTGGATTCATGCCTTTGGTTAAGCTGGGGTTGTGATACTACTCTCCAAAATAAAAATTCTATAGACTTGATTCCATTTTCATTTCCTCTACATAAGGGAGGGTGGTAGATGGAGACCAACAAGTAGGAATGCATATAATCTCTTAGATGATTACAAAATCAATTTCTTACTTTCTTTTCTATGTATACATTCTCTTCGATGATTCAAAAATCGATTGCCTACCTTATTTTCTATGTACATTCTTATATCTGGTCAAATTTTCTCATGAAAGTTAAGTTTACAATTTTGAGAATGCCAATATCTCACTTTTTATTGCTGCGACAAGTACAACTAATAGAATGATTGTTGTGTTGTTTTATTTCAATGCATGTGTATAATTGTAATGAATTGTTATTCTTTTCATATTTGATAACGTAGGAATGTGGAACTTGGAGTCAGAAACATGGGCCTGCCTAGGCCAGTAAGCTTGTGTGAGAATGAGTTCTCCTATATGATCCCTGAGAGCCAAATTTAATATTCCTCCAAATATCTGCCTATAATGGAAGGCCACATGTGATCTATGAGTCCCTTAATAGATATTATAGGAATATCGTACACAGTGTGCAAGCTCATACACCTTATTTTTTATTCAAATAAAATGGAAGCCATTGATTTAATAAGTATCCCAACTCAGATTTATCTGACATTAACTCATTTTTATGTATGTTAGATTAATATACTTTTTTCTTAAACTTCTTATGGGATACTGAGTATAAGTTTAAACTTCTGAAAAATCTAAACTTACCACTATTAAACTTGTTATAGTTTACATGTAATTTTGATCAACCTTAGTGTTCAACCCTGATGAGATATAATTAACTAAAATGTATTTTTTAATTGTGACGTGAGGTGCTCTACAACCCCCTAAAGGGTATATGTGTGAGCATTAGATATCAGATGTTAGATGTTAAACGTTACATTTGTTGGATGTTATATACGTAGGCATTATATGTGAAACTCACCATTATTTAACTTGTTATAGTTTACATGTAATTTTCATCAACCATAGTGTTCAACCTCAATGAGATAGTAATTAACTAAAATGTACTTTTTAATTGTGCCGTGAGGCACTCTACAACCCAGTAAAGGGTAGATTTGTGAACATTAGATGTGAGATGTTAGATGTTAGATTTGTTGGACGTTTTATATATAAGCATTAGTTTTGACTATGTAGGTGTGAGATGTTAGATATTTTTTAAATTTAACTTTTTTATATTTTAATTTTAGCTTTTATTAATAAAATTAGGAAGAATGATTTAGATAAAAGAAAATATAATATACATATCACATTAAAATATATAACATGTAGATAGTACTTATATATTAACATCCATTTTACCATATAAAATAAATAATGATTTCATAACCATCTATAAATTTAATTAATAAGTAGACAAAACTTTAGTATTTACAATATGCCAATATTTTTAACGATGAATATTTACCATGGATATTATTAACTTTTAGATAGGATTTTTTATAATATCATGGGCCAATACCGAGAAGAGAAAGATAGGGAGGGAGAGGGGGAGAGAGAGAGGAGGGAAGAAAATCATAATACCATGTGCTAATGCCATGGTTTATCAATACCATAGGCCATCTAGGATTTAGATTATTATGTTATGGATCTAGGCTTT
Organism: Pinus taeda; assembly: GCA_000404065.3. Lineage (NCBI taxonomy): Eukaryota > Viridiplantae > Streptophyta > Pinopsida > Pinales > Pinaceae > Pinus > Pinus taeda. Next base: position 84,222 of record APFE030648387.1, on the reverse strand, counting down.
TAATTATTATGTTACAATACCATAGGCCAATACCATGGCTTACCAATACCACTTGCCAAGAAACCATAACTTATTTCAAAATCAAAATATTTTACAAATACATTATTTTAATTTCAATTTATAACATTTTTTAGTTAAACCTAAAAGAAAAAAGGTTATAATTACTTTTGAGGTATATATAAACCCTCCATTCTCATGACTACTAAAAATATTTCCATAGAGATTAAATCGAGGTTTTAATAAATTAAAAATGAGAATGATTTTATATATACAATGGAAATTTATATATATAATAATATTATAAAAAACCAGGATAGATGCATGTTAACCAAGGATCGAAGTAACTAAGAATGATAGATGAAAGATACTGCATGATTTTGTAAGTATTTTATTATTGTATTTTATTTGACATAATTGATCCAAAATATAGGTTTAATATTTTACAACCAATTACATATATTTTTAATTTACATACTTTCTTAAGGGAGAGAGTTAGATGGAAGGGGAATAGAGTGGGGAAGAGAGACATAGATGTGGGAGAGACAGGGAGAGAGAGGAAGGAAGAGAGAGAGAGAGAGAAGGAGGGAGACAGAGATGGTTTTGGAGGGGGAAAGAGGGGTAGGGAAGAACAAAGACATTGAGAGGTAGAGGTGGAGAGAGAGAGAGAAAGAGAGAGAGAGAGTGAGTGAGTTAGTGACAAGGGAGAGAAGAATATGGAATGAGGGAGAGAGGATATGAGGGAAGAGAGAGAAAAGGAGAGGGCTTAGATAGGGAAATAAGGGGAAGAGAGAGATAGGGAGACATGGGTATGGAGGGGGAGGGAGGGGGAGAGAGTGAGGGAGATAGTGATAGAGGTAGAGGGTGGAGAGAAAGAGAGAGTGAGAAGAGGGGTAGAGATAGATGGAGGTGCTAGTGAAATGGAGAGAGAGGAAGGTAGAGAGAGAGAGGAGAGAGTTGGAGTTGGAAAGGGAAGAAACACAAAGAGGTAGAAAGGTGGAGAGGGAGTGTGAGTGTCAAGGGAGAGATGAAGATATGGTGAGGGAGATAGTCGAGAAAGGAGGAAGAGAGCAAGAGAGAGGGAGGGAGACAAGGGGAAGAGAGAGAGAGAAAAGAGGAAGAGAGAGAGGGAGAGGAGGTGGGAAGAAGAGAGAGATAGGTAGATATGGAGAGAGAGAGTGTGTATGTTTTGGGGGTGAGAAGGAGAGACAAGGAGAGATAGAGATATAAATTGAGGGGGGAGAGAGGGCAGAAGAGAGACGCAAAGAGAGGGAGGGAGGAAGAGATATAGATATGGAGAGC
>APFE030648387.1:14719-82764 GCA_000404065.3 Pinus taeda | reverse complement strand
AGATAGAGAGACAAATAAGGAGAGATGGAGGGAGGTATAGATATAGATGGAAGGGAGAGAGAGGAAAGAAGAGAAAGATAGAGAAAGGGAGGGAAAGGTAGAGAGAGAGATGGTGGAGAGAGGGAGGGGGAGAGAGAGGAGATAGGGAGGGAGATAGACACATAATGGAAGGTGGAGAGAGAGGGAAGAGGAAAGAGACACACAAATACAAATATAGACATAGAATTTAGATCTATAAAGACGTGAATATTTTGGTTTTTCACCAAAATAGATGTATTAATTTCAGTGTAATTGTGATTTCTAATTCTATCTGATAGTTTGCACTAGATGCATTGATATTAGTGCAGATGTTGATTTGTAATCCTATTTAAAACCTCACACTAGATGCATTTATTTCAATGTGGATGTTGATTTCTACTCCTATTTGATTTCTTGCAGTGGATGCATTGGTTTCATTGTAGATATTTATTTCTAATCATGTTTGATCACTTGCATTAGATGTATTGAGTTCAATGTAGATGTCAATTTCTAATCCTATTTAATACCTTACACTAGATGCATTGATTTTAGTGTAGATATTGATTTCTACTCCTATTTGGTTGCTTGCATTGCATGCATTGGTTTCAGTGTAGATATTGATTTCTGATCCTCTTTAATTGATTGCATTAGAGGCATTGATTTCAATGTAGATCTTGATTTCTAATCTTATTTTATTGTTTGCATTAGATGCTTTGATTTTAGTGTAGATGTTGATTTTTAATTTGATGCAAAAAGATGTATGATGTACATTGATTTTAAAGTAATTGGATTAATAGTGTGTATTGATTTCACTGTAAGCACATCTCTACCCCCTCCATCTATATCTCTATCTCCCATTGTCTCTCTTCCTTATCTCTCTATCTCACCTCGCACTCGCACACTCTCCACTCCCTCCCTCCTCCCTATTAGAGCCGAAACATACATTATATATATATATTATATATATATATATATATATATATATATATAATATATATATATTATATAATATATATTGATATTGTGACTTTGCCAACTCAAATTTTTTGTATTTCATCATTTTTCATCATTCAAGTTACTAACATTCTTTCTCATCTCAAAATATAATATTGAAATTATAGAATCAATCATAAATACTTCTATTTGAAAATGGAAGCTTTTGTGAGTAGAGATATTCATAGATGTGTCTTCTCAATCCATCACAATAAATCTTTTAGATTGTCAAGGCATTTTGATCCAGTTATAATATGGTCCAGTTAATATGGTTCCCTTCACGATGATTATATGAACCAAATTATTTGGTGGGCAATCTAAAATATTTATGTCATGGAGTTGGAAGAGCAATCTCTCAAAATATATTTTGTTAAATTTAATATTTCAAAATTCTCAGTATAAAAGATAATATTAAAATAAGTATTACATAATCATGTAGGTATTTTTTATATAGTGATAAAACATGTCATAACTTAGTAAAAACAACACTGGGGATTTCAATAAATGACTTCTATCTATACAAGTAGTCTAATTCATCATTGTTATTCAAGGAAAATGACTCTACCTAAAATTACGTATTGGTGGTATGTAAGGGGGAAAGCTTTAATTCCTCTCGGATTCCTCTAGGTCTTAGGTCATCAAAATATTTCCTTACGACCAAGGAAAATGAGTTTTTAACCAAACATAAGTAATTTTAAGGAATACTCGAGGGCCGATAATCATGTAGTTGTTACTGGAGAAGTTAAAAATATATATAATAAATAATTTATTTGAAATATTGAAATATATACACAATAATTTTTTTGATTAGTAGAAGAAAGAAAAATATTATTTAATTGTTTATTTTAAAAGTAAAAAGAAATTAAAATATTTTTTAAAAGTCAAATTCATATGAATCATTATCAACTATAATTAATACACGTATTATATGATTCCACATATTTATTTACTTCTCTTCTTCTCTCTCTCTCTCTTCTCTCTCTCTCTCTCTTCTCCTATTATATTATATATATATATATATATATATATATATATATATATATATATATATATATTGATTAATTGGTATGAATATGATGTACTTATTGCATTAAAATGAGATGATAGCCCTCTATGGAGATGTGTATGTGTTAAGTGTAATATATAAAAGAATTTATCTCAACATTTTTAAATGTTAGCTTGGAGAATAAGGGAGGTGTCTAGAAATTAAATGTTAGATGTAAGTATTTCAATGAATTAATATTATGGTAAGGCAAAGCTTCGATAAATCATATCTTGTGAATGATTTTTTGTTCTATCATTATCAATATATCACACCACAAGGCTAAATATTTGTATCTTTATTATATTTCAAATGCTTTAAATTTTTGTAGGTTCCTTTGGAGCTGCGACACTTACATATATTTTTCTCCACTCTCAAATATTCCAAATTCCATTAGACATTTGAAGCAGCTCGAACAAATTCACATCTAATTGGCTATGGGGAATAATATGAAATCATTGCCATACATATTTTGTCAACTTCCGGACGAAATTTCTAATGGTCAGGTAGATCAAACCCTAGTTTTAGATTCTAGAATTGATATATGTTATCTCCTGGAAGCTTCAAACGATGAAGTCAACATTCTACTGAGCCATATTCTAAACTGGAAGGATGAGACTCGTTAATCTACCAAGGAAACATCCAAGGGTTTGTGGGAAAACACTGAACTTAAATGCATCCTGAATAAACTCCATGATGGAAAATTGATTCGTTAAAACTGAAAGCATACATTCATACATATGTGATGTAGGTACGAGATAGTTTTGTCTCGATAAATTATTAATGAAAAGGTAAAACTATGAACTACTTAATATGGTGCAAAATAATCCTAAAGGATTAGTTAAGATTCCCCCTTTAATTCGAACGGATAACTTACATGCCAAGTATCACTCTAAACTTTTCAAACTTTTCACATCCTAGTGCTTTAGTAAAGGTATATGTGGTCTACTCTAAAGTAGGACAATGTGTTAGATGAATGACTTTGACCACTACATAAGGTTGAATCAAGTGATATTTGGTATCGATATGTTTTCTTCGATCATGGAATTTACGGTTATCGGCCAATTGGATTACAAAATAGTTTTCAATGAATAGAGGAGTTGAAGTCTTTTATTTCTCTTCCAGATCTTCAAGTATATTTTGAAGCCAAACTATTTATTTTGTAGCTTGATCTACTACAACATATCGACTTCAGTGATAAAATAAAAAGCAGTACATTTCTTTCGTGATCTACAGGTGATAGTAGTTGATCCATTATTCATCAAATAACCAAAAGTAGAGACCCTATACTCTTTATCTCCATCAAAATCATAATCTGAATAACCAGAGAGATGGAAGTCTCCAAACTTTGGAATATTTGATACCATATGATTGAGTGTCTTTCAAATATTTGAGCACTCATTTTATTGTGATTTAATGACCTTCCTAGGGCTAATGCATAAACCAAAAAAGTATTCCTATAGCAAAAGATATACCAAGATGAGTGGCGCTAATAAAATTTAAACTTCCAACAAGTTTCCTATACTTCGTTGGATCTTCAAATGAACTTCCTTCATTTGAAGTGAGTTTCCGGTTCTGCTCCATTAGAGTAGAAACAAGATTTCAATCCTACATTCCAAACAAACTCAATAATTATCCAATGTATTTTTTATAAAAAATAAAAATATTCTTGGGTATTTAACAACTACAATTCATAAGTAGTAATGAAGTAAACCCAAATTTGTCATATCAAAAATATTTTGTTGCTCAATTTTAACAAATGTTTTATAATAATCATTGTTCCTTGTCATCATCAAATCATCAACATACATAATTAGATATACAATTGGTCTACCAGACTTCTTGACAAAAAGATTTTCATCATATAGGTCAAAATTATTATAATTCAATTTGAGAAGATGTTCAGTTAACTTTTCATGTGATGCATGCAATGCTTATTTCAAGCCATACAAATCATTCACTAATTTATGTACCTTCGCTCTTTTCCTTTGATAGAAAAATCCCATTCGATTAAAACAAATAGACAACATCCTTCAAATATCCATTCAAAAAGGATGTTTTTACATCCATATGATGTATTTTATATCCCTTTTGAGTTGCAAGAAGATAAAATGTTCTAATTATGCCCCATTTATCTGTAAGAACATCTTTTTTTGTACAATCAACACCTTTTTTTTCATACCCATTTTCTACAAGTCTTGCCTTGTCATTGTCAAGAAAACCATCTTCCTTATACTTAATTTTATAAACCCCCCTTACATCCAATAGGTTTCATGCCAGCAGGATTATCCATGAACCTCCAAGTGCCATTTTTATGAGAGCATCATACTCTCCTTGCATTGCATCTTTCCATTCATCACACCGAGAAACTTCTACAAATGAAATAGATTAACTAACAAAAAAATAATTAAATTCAAAATCATGAGATATGTTACCTAAACTTGAAGTAACATTTCCATCATTTCCTTTATTTTGTTTAGAATAACTCTATGTAACAAAATAATCATACTTTCTTGGAAATATCTTGGTGTGTGTTGATCTTTGTAGTAATTGTTGTGGTCGTTACTCATCTTGAAAAATGGGATCTATATTAATATGTTCAAGAGAAGTTTCTTATACTGTGGAAACATTCTATTATCCAATTTTTCTTCAACAGAAACATTATTATCATACAATGTTAAAGATGGAAAATTTATTAAAAGAAAATCTACAAACTAATCTAGAATACAAATCCCCTCTTCATGATTTGGAAGATCATTATCTAATTCATAATAAAACATTTTGGACATAAATATATCCAAATGGTTAAGTTGTCTATCAATATTGGAAGCATCTTTAGTAGATTCAAGAAAAATTGCATCTCGTGAAATAATTAATTTATTGTTATCCTCATCATACAACCTGAAAGATTTGGAAGTAGTACAATATCCAGGAAAATACATTTGCGACTCTTGGCACTCAATTTCTTGTATTGATGTTTAGGACGAAATGCATAACATAGAGAACCAAAAGATCTAAAATATTGAACAACAAGAAGTCAATTATTCCACGTTAAATAAGGAGACTTATTATTGATGAGAGAAGAAGGGAAACTATTATGAATACAACCTACACAAAGTAGTTCTTCTGCCCAAAACATTAATTTTGAAATTCTTGAAAAACGTCATTGAACTAACCATATTTAGAAATGTCATGTGCATATGCTCTGCAACACCATTTTGTTGCAGATTAAGAGGAATTTTAGTTTGATGTTTGATGCCATTGTCTTATAAATACTTTTCGAAACCATAAGATGTTTACTCACCACAATTATTAGATCCTAGGGTGCCAATGTTAAGTTGAGTTTCATTTTTAATTGATAAATGGAAGTTTTTAAAAGTTTGAAAAACTTATGATTTCTCTTTCAACATATAAACCCAACACATCCTCGAGTAGTCATCAATAAAATTCAATGTGTATTTATTATCATTGGAAAATGGAATGGGCATAGGCCCACATAAACCAGAATGTATGATACCTAACTTTATTGAAGCTCTAGAAGTAGAGTTATAAAAAAACTACTTATTGTGCTTGCCTAAAATACAAGCATCACATGGAATAAGTTTCCTTGCAATAGTAGGAAGCCCTTTCATGCCTTTTTGGCTCATAATCCTAATGCTATCATAATTTATATGACCAAATTGAGCATGCCACAACAAACTAGAAGACAAAATATCACTTTATTGAGTCAGATGAGCATAGTTGAATGTAGAACATGAAGTGCCTTTAAGTTTCAAGAGTTTGTCTTCTTTAACATGAGTTAACCGAATAGATCCAATTCTTGAAGGCTTTACTTGTGATTTATCAGCAAAATAAAGTACTCCATCAATATTATCACTAAAATATTCAAAAACATATCTTCTGTAGGTTCTGTGACAAGTGATTCCAGTATCATATATCCAAGTATCTTGCCAACTAGATAAGTTAGTGCTAAAGACATCATTTGTGTTAGAATTACAATGTGCAACAATATAGTGGGATGATTCTGGTGGTTTTCCTTTGATTGGAGCTGGTTGCCCTTGCTTTTTACAAAAGCTCTCTCTCTTCTCATAGATATTTTCCAAAGAAGTGCACCAATTAGGGGGATATGACTAATTTACCACATCTATAACATGTAATATATTGTTTATGTTTTTTTATGCCTATCACCTTGATAATTAATTACCTCCCTGCCTCTAACATGTTTCTTACCATTACCTCTACTTCTTGAATTATATTGGTAAACGTATTGATAAAAATAATACCATTGAAATACCACCAACATTGGATCACTGTCTAAAGGAAATTTCAATTAGTGGAAACCCTAGAAAGACAAAATTTGGTCCACAAGTGCTGGCAAATTTGGACTTGAAATTTCAATAAGAAATCCTAGTCTCACACAATAAATAGATCCATAGCACTATCATACTACAAACATCTATTGTGGAGATATTTTGAAAAATATGTTGTTGGAAGTGAATATAATGCTACAAGTTTAAAACAATAAGCATTCTCCAGAATACTATCTTTGTTTCTCCAACTTAGCAAAAGGAATTATAAGATCTAAGTACAATGTATTGAAATATGTAGATTTCAATTTGTTTAAAGCAATAGTGCAAATTATTGATGAAAAAAAAAATCATCAGCATAAAACTTCACTTCATTGCTTCAAATGGTGTTATGTTTATTTAAAGTCTTTTTAGTTGAAAACAATGACTGTATAGCATGGGTAGGAAGAGGAAGTCGTTCAACGATGAAAGACAGAAAGGGAGGTGAATTTCTAGCATAGGGATTTTGGCTTCTTAATCCCACTGTGAATATTAATTTCATCCTATGTGTGACACTGAACCTGCTCAGATTCATAGACTGCTCAGGAAACTATGTGTAAAAGTTACTGACTATTGCAACAATATTATCCTCTGTAAAGCATAACCTAAATATTTGGTGATTTCCCTAGTGACAGATTAAGCTTAGTGTTGTCCATGTTTGTGATATTATTAAATTTATTTTTTTTATCAGTACTATATGTGGGGTACAAAGAATGAAAAAAATATGATGGAATTATGTAAACAACTGAGGAAAGGAACTGTCAACATTGGAAATTGTACTATAATATGATGAAATCCAAAAAGGAATAAGTTTTGAACTCAAATTTGAAGTATACAGTGTAGAGATTAAGTGTAGCTAACAACCATAACCGGTAATAACTTAATAATGCAAAACATCTCTCCAACTAGAGCCATATTCTTTGCGGTAGTAGATAACTTCAAAAGCTAAACTATTGACAAATTTAAAATGTATACACCTCTACATGAGATCCACCCATTCAATATTTAATGATTAATCTTTGGAACAATGAACACAGTCTCCATTTCAACTCTTTCTCTACCTATACACAATGTCCCATCAACCACACCAATCTCACTCAATCTTCAAAACATGGACCAATCTTCAAAATATGGAGTTTATTAATTTAGCAGTGCTCTAGTACCACTGTAGATGGAAAATTGATTATTTGAAACTGAAAGAATACATTTATATATATGTTATACATATGTAAAGTAGATACGAGACAATTTTGTCTTGATAACTTATTAACGGAAAAATAAAACAAAATAATTTCGGAAATCTTTCATTTAGAGGATGCCTTGAAAATTATTAACAATTTAGGGTATGAAAATGCTTGGGATGCTACCGAGGAATATAGGAATAAATATTTTTCCATCCAAGGCTTGTTATTTGATGCAAAATTTTCAACTTCTTGGAGAGTAGAAATTATTGGTGGGATGTAACTAATGCGATTGTTATTTAATTATATACACCATGTGGTTCAATATCTTGTGTACAAAATCATATCTACCTCATATGTATACAATTTCTAGCATTAAAAAAAAACATTTTTGGAATTCTTTGACAAACTTTGCAGCGTAAGGATCACCATTTTGTATATTTGACATGCAATATGAATGGAAACAAACTTTAACACATTTCAATTTGAAATCAGTACATCAATTTTATACAATAATTCATGTGAACTATTTTTTTGGGATGTTGCAGGAAGAGACATGAATATAAGTAATATATATTTCACAGGAAAAATTTACTTCTGTTTTTCCTAGGTTTTCTATTCATCACCATTCCTTCCGTTTATAGTTTGTAGACTAATTATTTATTTTTATTAATCAAATGATGTCATTGTAGGTGAATTTAAAGAATATCATATATAAAAAAAGCCAACTTCAAGGATCAAATTTTATCAAGGGGAGTTTCGTGAATCTTAATGATATCCTTTAAGTGGTCAAAATTGAAGTATCTCTGAGTTACAAAAAAGGTAAGAGGATTGGAGTCCTGGTGGAAAGAGAGGTACTTGCACTGCGAGGCATGTATGTAGAAGGAAAGTAATTTGAAGAAGGTTGTGAAGGTTGTGAAGCTCAAGGTTAATGTGAGGTTACTGGGGTCAACAATGATGTGATGTCCTCAATGGCAAGGGGTTAAGTTTGTGAGGTTGCAGGGGTAAATAATGTTGTGGTAACTTGCAAAGGTTGTGAAGTTGGAGGTTTAAGCAAGGTTCCAGGGGTGAACAATGAAAACTGTTATTCTGGCCAGGATTGAGTGAGGGGGTTTGGAATTAGTGTACTCATCAAGTGTTGTCAGCGACAAGTGCATTATGATAATGGTTTTATCCTTATTTGGGGAGGACAAGGCATCCATCAGGTTTCTCCAGGTCATCATACTACTCTCTCTGGCCATCATCCTCACATATAAGATGGTGTCTCTCAGTATTATATGATCATATTTGCTTGCAGGGGTAAGTGTTTCTCACTTCCACTATCTTGGTACTATAATTTCTACATCTGAACATGATAGTTTGTCCATGCTACCCAGATACTTCCTCTCGTCAGAACATGGTAGCAAGCGAACTGTCACCTATACAACACATCACAAAAAAATATTCTTTGTTCAATAGTGGTGTGAAGTGTCCTTGTTTGGGAAACTGTAATAGTTGTAATGGAACCTCTTCACGTCAAAACTTTCCATGTTTTGGGTGTTGTGAGGGTGGACGTTTAAGGTGGTTCTTGTGATATTGTTGGTTGTGAAGTAGTTTATGTCTATTTCATATTTGTAGTGTATACGTTTCATGTTGCTAATGACTTGCCTCTCTGGTCTATGCCAATTTTGTTTTTTTAGCGCAATATCCTGATCAAATTATTCCTAGGATGACTATGTAGTATGGGGTGGATTCAATCATGGTATCCCACTAATACATGATTTTAGCTTTTGTGTTTCCTTTGACGTTAAGGTTACCTCGTTTCAACTTACTTGCTTCCCTCGGTGCTAAGGTGTTTGTGCTAAGGTGGTGGGATTTTCCTACTACACTTCCCCTTCTTCTGGTCGTCAGTGATTGCTCTCCAACAGGTCTCATTTCTTGACCGATATATCAAGGTGGATATTTCTCGACAACTTGGATTTTCTTAGAGATTTCCATATTGGGATGTTGAATCACTTTTCACACCCTCCTTTGGTGTGATTGTGGGTATTTATGGTTTCAGGTTGTTGTTATATTCTTCTTTCTTGTCCTGAGCTTTTTCCAGTGGGGGTAGTTGATATTCTCCGTCTCGACATTTACTACTATGTTCTCCTTAGACTTTCTATAGTCATATTTCCTATTGAGCCACTCTCTCCTTATTCAATTTCTTTTGGGAGTGGGTTGGAGTTGGTAGGGAGTTGGTTACTTATATTATCCCATGACATTCTATATCATATATAGGATATTTTATCACCATCATTCCATCTAAGTCATTCTCTCTCCATTATTTTCCTCTCGAGTAGGGATCGAAGTTGGTGGGGTGTTGTCATATATTTTTTATTCATTTCTTATGTTGGTGATTTTTCATATGGATTATGCTCTTATTTTTTCTGGATGTCAATGTGGTGGCCCATGAGGCTTTCATTCAGGCCATGGTGGAAGCTAAATAGGTATTTGTCACAAAATCCCACATCAAAAATCTATCGGACTCATTGTACCTACATGGACACTTGGTCGCAAACAATATTGAATCTGTGCCACATACACAAGACCCTAAAACTAGCCCTAAAATTTCTTGTTCACAGCATAGAAGATCGTGTAGGGAGGAGGGCAAGGCTTTGAAGCCTAACACTGAAACCAAGCTCTTTAGTTTCAGATATTGTGTCCTATGGGAATATGTCACTAGACTATAGAAGCATGTTATTGTAGGATGTTGGGGTTTCTTTGAGCTTCCTGAGATAGACATGTAGGGTTGGGTGGAGACGTGTTGGACTCTTTTCCTAGGTTATACGCCCAAGGTCAGTGAATTAATGAATTCCTTGTATAGATTCTATTTTATGCATTTGGATTATGCATAGCGGATTCTCAAGGCTCTATGGGTGTGGGATAGGAGTTTCTTACAATTGCATAAGTGGTAAAAAGTTTTAATCCCCTCCACGTCAGTCTGAAAAATGATATTGTGTGGGTTAAATTATCGGGCCTACCCCTGGAATTCGGGACCCAACACACCTTGATGGAGATAGGAAATTTCATTTGCATGTTTATTTATTTGGTTCTAGGGTGTATGGGAACTTATGATAAACAAGTGGTGTGGATAATGGTCGAAGTTGAGTTCTTAGGAGGTCTTTTGTAAAATTTAGATATGTAATGGGGACTGCTTCAGATTCGAAAAAGACTCAATTACTAGGGCATTCCCTTCATATGCCTCATCTTCCACCACACTAGACATCTATTAAACAAGTGTCCTAGTAGGAGGATGGATTATCAAACTCTATCACATGGCCGACATTGATGTATTCAGATGTCCCAGTATTCTTTTTAATATGGAAATGGTATATCACACAAAGGTACTTATTTTTCCCAGGTTTATCCTTCTTCGTTTTATGTTACATCCTCCTCTACTAATTATACATCTCTTACTCCCTCCCCTTTAGTCTCATCTAACATTCTTGATAGGGATATGCCTGCTCTCCCTCCTGAATTGGCTGACATATCTTCTGGTCCACAGGTTTCGGGGATGGATCATTTCCCCCTTGGGATCTTCCTACCTCTCCTGTTATTCACCCTTTAAAGGACAAGATGTCACAAGATCCCCCTATTTCTTCCCCATTATCATCACAAGGACCTGTCATTACTCCCGTGATTCCCCCCTTGCAATCTTCCTTTTTCCCACCCTCCCATACCCCTGATGAGCAAGATCCCATTTGTACTCCCCATAACTTTGTGGGTATTGATATCGACTTCCTTTTACTCAATTTTATTGACTGGGTGGATATTGGTGCCAACCCACCTATTCCACCTAGACCTCTAGTTAGTGTCATCTATTTCCTTGTTAGCATTTACTATTTTTAGCATTTTTTCAAGTCTTGAACTTATGGAGAAGTTTTGACCCCCTAAAAGACGTTTATTTGAAGCCCGAGCAAGCCCCAAGGGCCTGTTGTAAATCCTCTAGTACTCGGAGAGACCTTTCCAACAAGGTATCGTACGCGCCAAATAGAGTTAAGATGACCAAGTTACAACCCCATAAAGTTATCCACCCAACTAACACCAACGGGGCCCACAAACTCTAGGCACTCCATCTACTATGGTTGGGGTTTTGGTTGTTTATTAATTTCCATTTTAGTTAAATAATAAATAGGCCCTTGATCCTCATTGTAACACAATTCAAAGGCATGTAGCCACCACATATCTTCTCAGAGATAAGCTACCATTACTTGAGCTAGTTTATTTCCATTATGTTTGTAAGCATATTTTAGTATTCTAAAATTAATGAAATGAAGTGTTATTTTGTTGCATCTCTATATTTATGGTTATATCTGTAATTTGTTGTGTTCCTATTTAAGTTTATATTAGTGGTATCAGACTAGACTGCTATTTCTTTGTCTTTTTTGTATGTCCCCAATAAGGTTAGGGTATAAGGAGTTAGGGCTCGATCTAGATGAACCTCTGTAAGAATAGCCTCACAAACCCCGATGACCTCATACGGCAGAAGAAAACAAAGGTGAGGGGGAAGGAGATCCTATTAAAATATTGCTTGAGGGATCCCTCATTGATAGAGGAATGCGATGATGGATAAATTTGTCCAAATCCTTGGACAACTACACAGAGTCAATGCATATTCATCCATTAGCCACTATGGAGGTGCCCCTCCTTTTAAGGTACAAGTTAACTTTGACATTCCCATATTTGAGGGCTAGATAGATGTAGACATTGTAGATAAATGGTTTAATTTGTTGGAAACATATTTTTCAGTTCATGACTTGTCTGATTGGGAAAATATTATTTTTTCACTTCTCAAAGCCACCCCACATGTCAAGGACTAGTGGGAAACCTACTATGAGCAAAAGGACAAGAGAGAATCCTCATTGTTTTCAGCCGCACCCACTTGGGATTCTTCCTAACATGCCATCAAGGGACAATATTTCCCTGTCGAGAGATATGAAGATAAATATATAAAGTGGACCATGATATGGCAGGGAACGGACCAAGATGTGCCAGAGTTCCCAAATGTTTTCCATAGCCTCCGCACAAAATTAGGTATCAAGGATTCTAAGAAGCATTTGTTACTCAAGTATCACACTGCCTAAACAAGTAAATCCAAGATAAGATGGACTTCATGGACATCTCGTTGTTTGGCATGACATACTGATACACCATTGAGATTGAGTAGAAATGTAGACAAAAGAAGCAAGACTTTGGATTTGTGAATCTGAAGCAAGGAAAAGGCACCCCCAAAGCATAGAGAAAAGGTCAAAGCCAAGGTGGGGTGACCCAGGACAACTCTTGAAAGCTGCAAGAAAAGAAAAACACCATGAAGAGAAAGAAGGACACGGGAAAATGGTGTGAATTCCATAGGAGCTCCACTCACAAAACAAGTGTGTGTCATGCCAAGCAATCATTGGTGGTTGAGATGAAGACTTCTAAATCAGATGCATGTTCTGACTCAGAGTTAGAACTTGGCAAGGGTAAGGACAAAGGGAACTAGATCATTGGCGTGGAGCCTAGTGCCACCATGTCCACCACCAAGATCCAAAAGAATGAGCCCGAAGACCCAGAGGAGGGGGGACGCCTCTTCCACTCATAGATGTGGGTGAAGAGTTCTCCGCTACAGTTCGTTGTCGACAACGGCAACCAAAAGAACCTCATTTCAGCAAAGTTCATGAAACGAGATAGGCCTACTAATGAAATCACATCTCTAGTCGTACACCATAGGGTGGATTCATCAAGGAAAATATCTTTGTGTCATCCAACAGTGTCACCTTCGCTATAGGATCAAGCTCTTTAGAGTTGAGGTACTATGTGATGTTGCCCCTCTTGAAGTTTGTGATGTATTATTGGGACAACCATAATTGTGGAAGAAACATGTCATATATGAGTGTAGACCTTTCTCTGTCATTATTACTTTGGCCAATAAGTTGTACAAGATACCAGAGGTAGCCCCGCCTTTCTCCATCTATTTGATCATTACAAAGCAATGTAGTAAGATCATTTCTCAGGCTGCGAAAATTATTTTCTTGATGATTTTCCTTTAGGGAAATAAGAAGTTTATGGCCATGACTTTGAGATAGGGCTCTACATAGAAACAATATATGGACAAGGTCATGGAGGAGTACACGGAAATTTCACCTCACCTGCAAGGGCAACTCTACATTATCAGGTCAAGCACTCCATCGATCTAACCCAGGACATGCCTCTACCTAATGGATTGATATTTTGACCCTTTGTTTTGGAGAACGATCAGATCAGGAGGAAGATTCATCAGATGTTGCAGAAATATCACATAGCACTAATCATCACCATGTGGGATCCCTATTGTACTGCTACAAAACAAGGATGGGACCTAGAGACTCTGTATTGACTATCGAGTGCTGAACAAGATCACTTCCTGGAATAGGTACTTAATCCCATGGCTTGATGACCTTCTGGACTAGCTAAAGTGGGCCAAATACTTCAGCAATATTGACTTAATGTTTGGGTATCACCAGATGTATATGAAGCCCTCCAATGTGTGGAATATTTCCTTCAAATCTAAGGAGGGCCTTTTTGAATGGTTGGTCATGCCTTTTGAGTTGACAAACGCCCCGGTAAACTTCATGAGATTGATGGATGAAATCTTGCAACCCATCAAAAATGCAATCATGGTGGTGTATTTATATTATATCTTCATCTTTAGCCAAAGTTGGGAGGAGCACCTCCACCATATTCGAGAGGTACTTTAAACCCTAAAACAATATAAGTTGTGTGCCAATTTCGAGAAATGCACTTTTGTCATGACCCGGGTTCAATATATGGGGTGCATCATTGATTAGAAGGGTCTGCATGTGGATTGAGCCAAAATACAAGTCATTTAGGATTAGCGAGCCCCAACCACTCTAACAGAGCTCCACATGTTTTCGGGTCTTGCGAATTTCTACTACAGGTTCATCTTAGGGTTCTCTCATATAAATTGGACTTTAAGTCAATTCACCAAGGGCGGAGTGAAAGAAAAGTTTTTTTGGTCTGAAACCCAACAGAAGGTGTTTGTTGAGTTGAAGCACCGCCTCTGCTCTGCACCAGCACTCACATTACCAGACCTGAAGTAACTATTTGAGATTGAGACGAATGCCTCCACTTATGTTATTAGTGCAATTCTTACTCAGCAGGGGCATCCAGTGGCTTAACAGAGTAAGGCACGTTTAGACATAGTGTGAAAGTATCCCACTTAAAAGAAAGAAATGTATTCCATTGTGAAGGTCTAACATTAGTGGAAGCATTAAATTTGGGGAAGGAAAGGATCATCTACACAAGTGAGTGACCCCTATAGTTCATACAGACACAAGGGATGTTGCAGAACGATCACTATCATAAATGGTCCACAAACTCGCAAAAATTCCATTTGAACATTAAGTAAAAGAAAGAAAGAACTAACAATGTTACATATTGCCTCAATCGACCACTCTTCGTGGCGATGATCATTGTTCTCATCTCCTGTGAACACAAGACTTTGGGTTGACCGTATCTTTAGAAGTGTGATCTAAAATTCGGTAGCACATACCAGAAACTCCTTGAAGGTAAGAAGGTTCCAAATTTTCACCTCTAGGATGAACTCTTATGCCACCTAGGACGTACATGTGACCATTCAAGCCAGCGTGCAAAGAATATTTTGGAGGCACACTATAATTGTGCCGTTGGCCATTTAGGGGTAGAGAAAATCGTGGCAGTACTGCATAATTATTTTTATAGGCTGAACCTTCTTATAGGAAGGTATATTAAATCCTATATTGCTTGTTCCATTTCCAAACCAAACATCAAGAAGCAAGGCCTATATACTCCTCTTCCTACTCCTAGTCAACCTTGGGAATCCATATCAATGGATTACATGTTGGGCCTTCCTTCTTCTAAGAACAACAACCACTATGTTTTGATGGTCATCA
Organism: Pinus taeda; assembly: GCA_000404065.3. Lineage (NCBI taxonomy): Eukaryota > Viridiplantae > Streptophyta > Pinopsida > Pinales > Pinaceae > Pinus > Pinus taeda. Next base: position 67,253 of record APFE030648387.1, on the reverse strand, counting down.
ACAAATTCTCTATGATGACCGTTATGGTGCCCTACAAGAAGTGTATTTTTTGGGTGCAACCAAACTTGGCCTAGATTGTTGTGGAGACTCTGCATTTTGTGGAGCAGATCACAGAAGGAAGAATGTAGCGGAGTGTGATGTGGAGCATGCAGCAGAGAAGTTTTGGATATACCACGTGGTATAAGGGCCTTGGGATATGACAAAGCTCCTTCCTTTTGTAAATTTTTAAAATATAAATGGTTTTTGGATCATAGTATCTTGTATTATGGGAATCCATGGTATGTGGATCATGGTATTTTTATGATATATCCCTTAATGTAATAGTATATATAGGGATCAATAATAAAGGAGAGAATCATATTTATGGTCCAGATCTATGTTTATGGTTGAATTATTGTGATATCTAGTTTGTGGCAAAGGAAAGGCTTTGCAGCTGAGTGTGCAGAGGCTTGAGTCTGCAACTAAGTCCGCAGATGACCTGTAGCTTAGTGCACAAGTCAAGAACTATTTGTTGTACAAGATTTATTATTATAAGCAACAACACTTATGGACGTAGTCCAACATTGGCATGAACCACTATAAAATATGTGTCTTCATGTGTATATCTACTTATTATCTGTTGTAGTGTAGAAGTTTATTATAGATGCATTTTATTACAGTGCAATGATGATCATGGGTTTATATGATATGTTTATGTCATTAAATGAATGCGATGAAGTAATCTATGTATGTTAAAGATAATAATACCACATCGCATCATACCTCAAGGCTTGAGAAAGCTTTTTTGTATCCTCCCATAGTCACTTTAGGTGAGATTGTGGTTTGCTTGCAGAGCATTGCCGAAAGGACCAGTGATTAAGGGTTTTGTTGGCATGCAGTATAGATTGAACCTGGGTTAGTAGAACATAATCCAACAAATGGTTTTGTTTCTAGGCATGACACACATATTAAGAAGAAAAGATTCTACGTATGAGACCTTATTCTCCTCTATGAAAATAAGTTTATGAAATTTCCAGGAAAATTCAAGATGCATTGGTTGGGCCCATATATTATCAAGCATATTACTGATGGAGGCACAATTCAGTTAGTGAAGTTAAATGGAGGATTGATTCAGGGAAGAGTAAAATGGTAGCAGGTTGAACCTATACAAGTACAACCTTGTCACTAAAGCCTCGCTATAAGAAAGAAAGGAGAAGAGTCTTACTGCCACCTACAGTTGAAAGTGGGCACTGAACGATAAATTATGTTGTAGAAAGAGCTTCGATGTAGGAAGTTACTTCAACACAGTCTGAGTTATGTTGGAGTTAGTAGGAACCATGACATAAGAATGGATGTTCACTACAATATGGATGTGTTGAATTTCACTGCAAAACAGAAATATGACCATTAAAAGGGAAAAATAAGCGTAAGGTTGCATTTATGAGGAAAGATTGCCAAGACCTAAGGATAGATATGCAATTAATGAACACAATTTGATCACAATCAGGCAGAAATATGATCTATTGATGGGGTTTGAATTTTGGACTTGTTATAAAAAGTCACCTCCCACCTAGATTTAACACTTACCTGAATAAATAATTTAAGTACTGAAAGTTTGAAGAAATTGCATAGAATTTCTACATGAATGCCCTATCAACTAAAGAATTTATGCATATATTCAACGAGAGAGGCTTAGGAGTCATGGAAACAATTTTGACAACAGCCACTGGTATGCCTGCAGCATCAGCTGATATTACCATAGTAGCATCACCCGTAGTAGCAACATCAACACAAAAAACAATGCATATCACCGAGGAAGAAACCAGCCAATGAAGAAAGAACCGAGAAGAAATAGGGTAAGAAACCTACCAAGCCTTAACAAAAACTTGAGCAAGTCAAATAAAATGAAAAAGAAGTGGAGGATGTGTATTTGAAATAGGTGGCGAAGCATTTCCATTGCCTCTACCACCATACATCTCGCCAAGGAAACCAAATGAAAAAATGTAAAAGAATCAAAGGATGTGAAGTATGGCACCTTTACACCCATTTTACCTGAAGAAGTACCATTTTCAAGATAATTTTTAGGGAAAATTCCATAACTTCGCAGATTATGAATTTAATGACAGGAAGAAGTACCCTCAGTTCACACCAGAGCAGTATTTGAAGCATGTGCACTACCGAGACAGTGAAGTGACAAAGCTAGAACCACAACAATGGGAAAAAGGGTTGGCACAGTCAAGAATACAACTTTGACAAAAGGAGACAACATTGGTACATAAGCTTACAAAAGATGTGACAGAGGCACTGTTGGAGGAAGTGTGTACTGAGGAAAAGTAGGTAATAGAGACTCTATAGTAGTTCAATAGTGCATACAACAGCATCACAACAAAAATCAAAGGCAAAGAAGCTTAGTTACTTAGGAAAAGTCACATGTGAGTGTTGGGGGTCTATTAGGCACATCCCAACTTGGCGTAGTTTTTGGTGAAGACTCCAGATTTTTTGGAGTGGAGCATGTAGTGAATAATGTAGTGGAGTGCAAAGTGGACTATGCAATGGTGCAGTTTTGGATATACCACGCGGTATAAGGTCTTCGTAATAGGGTGAAGCCCCTTCCTTTTGTAATTTTGTAAAAGATAAATGGTTTTCGAACAATAGTAACTTGTATTAGGGAATGCATGGTATATGGACCATGGTATTTTGATGATATATTCCCCAATGTAATAGTATATACAGTGATCAATAATAATGGAGAGAATCATCTTTGTGGTCCGGATCTATGTTTTTGGTCAAATTATTGTGATATGTATTTTGTGGCAAAGGAAAGGCTCTATAGCTAAGTGCGCAGAGGCCCGAGTTCCCAGCTGAGTGCACAAACAACATGTAGCTTAGGGCACAAGCCAAGAACAATTTGATGTACAATATTCATTATTGTAAGCAACAGTTCTTGTGGATGTAGTCCTACATTATGATGAACCATGTTAAAATTTGTGTCTTTCATGTGTATATCTACCTATTATCTATTGTAGTGTAGTAGTTTATTACATTTGCATTTTATTATAGTGCAGTGATGATTATGGGTTTATATGATATGTTTATGTGATTAAATAAATGCAGAGAAGAAATATATTTATGTCAAAGATAAAAAGAACATAATAATACCACATCATATCATCCCTCAAGGATGCATAAACCTAGTTCTGTATCCTCCCATAGTCACTTTGGGTGAGACTGCGATTTGCTTGTTGGTCATTACTAAAAGGGCTAGTGATTAAAGGTTTTGTTGGTGCGCAGTAAGATCAAACCTAGGTCATACCAACCTAAACCAACAATATCACAATAGAGACCAATAGTAAACTCTTCTTTGAGTGAATGTGGGTACACTTCAGGACCCCACAATCGATTATCTCAGGTTGGGACAACAAATTCCTAAGTGAATTTTCATCAAGTACTTGGTTGATGTTGGATACCAAACTTACTATGTCGATGAATTTCTATCCCCAAACTGATGGCCAAAAAAATGTCGTCAATAGGATGATTGTACACATTTTTCTCATGTACAACTTGAAGAATCCACACACATGGGATGAAAGGCATCACTATGTCTAACATAGCTACAATAGAGCTCTCAACATCTTAATAGTCCATAACCCCTTTCAGGTAGGGCTGTGATTTCATCCATTACCCATTGATGTGGCCATACCATTTGTAGCTACACAAGTAGATTCGACTCACATCCAGTCCGAAGCAGATAGGGCTAACAACTTCATTGAGCACATTCAACACATTCACCGATAGGTCCATGATATATTGGACATAGCCAATGATAAGTAAAAGTAGCACCATGATCATCATCAAGTTTTGCACAAGTTCTAAGTGGTCAAAAAAGCTTGGCTACATTTTCAAAAGGAGTGCCTTGTTGGACCCTACTGCAAGTTTCACCAAGGTTGTGGGGGACAATTCCTTCATGCTCAACATTCCACCATTCCTTTTTTGCATGAAGTGTTCAATGTATACCTCCTTCGTCCATACTTTCCACCATTGTTGAACTCATCTGACATTGTGGAAAAACTCACACCAATAGAGATGAACACAAACTACATGGAACAAGCCACAACTGATCAGATCATGGATACACAGATCAAGAAAAATCTCTAATAGAGGATCCAACTATATCGAGTTGTCAAATCATGCCAACTTCTTCATTGGTAAATGGTTCATCAAGGACCAGGTTGAACAGAGATTTCCTAACGTCATGGAGGATTTGCACGCAATGGGTACCATTTCTTCTTATTGAGGAAGGATTGATATAGGTGGATATTGGTGGTCACCTACCTATTCCACATAGGCCTCCAATTTGTTTCATCTCTTTCCTTATTTATTTCAGCATTTACTATTTTTAGCATGTTTTCGAGTCCTAAACTTCCGGAGCAATTTTGACCCCTAAAATTTTTTTTTTTAAGGTTTGCAATAGGCCTCTGCCTATGGCTACAGGCCTACAATAAAACCTATAGAAGGTATCATACACGTGAAACAAAGATAATATGAGAAATTTATGACCTCAGGATGTTGGGTGCCCAACTAACCCCAACAAGGCCCACAAACTCTTGGTGTTCCATCTCCTGGGTTTAGGGTTTTGGTTGTTTAGCGTTTACCCTTGTAGCTCAATAATAAATATTCCCTTGAACCTCATTATAACATAGTTGAGATGCATGTGGCAGCCACATCGCTTCTCGGAGATAAGCTACCATCGCCCTAACTAGTTTATTTCCATTGCTTTTGTAACCATATTTCAGTATTCTGATATTAATGAAATGAGTGTTATTTCTGTTGCATCTCTGTATTTATGGTTATCTATAATCTGTTGCATTCCTATTTAACTTAATATCATTTTTCATTGACTGGAAGGCTCTCACTATTCGCAAGGGTATTGATCCCCGCCCTTCCCCTATCATTAGTATTTGTTCTTCTATTAACATCAATGTTCATAAGACCGGGAAAAAATGCAACAAACATTTCCATGGTCATTTTGTTTCACAGACTTCTCTTTTTGGTGATTGTGTTGGATTGACATATTTTCTATAATTGTTTTTGTTCACTCTCAATCTATTAGAGCATTTAAGCCTGTAAATAATGTCTCATGATGAACATTCTTTCACTGAACCTTCATGCTTTGGGGAACCACTGAAAACAAATAGGCCTTTGACACTTAAATCAATATATTAATCCCTTCATCATCCTCATTCAAGAAACCCTTGCTAAATATTCTCGGGATATCTCATACTTTCGCTCTATATGTCCTGAGTCGCACATTGTTGGTGTGAGTCCTTCTGGTTTTTCTCGTGCTCTCATTTCCATGTGGGATCCTAGGTGGGAGGACTTGCATGCATATAGTATTTTTGTAGGCATTCTTTTGACAGGACATTTGAGGGGATTACCCATTCTCATCCATCTGATTAACGTATATGTGCCCTATAGAAATCATACAACTCTTTGGAATCATATGCAACAATGTGACCTACTCAATATTGGTGGTCTTATCATGGTCAGATATTTTAATGCTCCTCTATTAGCACAAGAATCTTGGGGAATTCATTGTAGACAATATCCTTTGGCTGATAGATTTTATAATACTTTTGCAGATCATCATTTGGTGGGCATATGTCCATGTCCCCTATCTCCCACTTAGAATAACAATAGAGTTGGTGATGAACATAGGGGGAAGCATTTAGATCGTTTCCTGGTGCATGAAAATCTCATGGAGATCCTAGGTAACATGAAGTCATGTGTACATATAAGGTATATTTTTTATCACCTTCCCATTATATTACAGTGGAAGATGGAAAATATTCATTGACAGATACCCTTCAAATTTAATAGGGTATGGTTGGAAGATAATTATTATAATGACCTGGTTACTTCCACATGGGCAAAGAATAGATGGGATATGGAAGGCTCTGCCATGCAAACCTTTAATCATAAGCTCATAATTTTTTATGTAAGAAATGTCCCCTTGTCGCTAGTCTCATCTATCTAGAGTTTAGAGTCAATCCCAACAAGCATAAGAATAACGAATGGAAATGGATGGTGGACAAATACAATAATAGACTAAATACATGGTCCCACATATGGCTCATAATGAGAAGAAAATATATTCTTATTTAGGTTGTTCTCCAACAAATAACTGTATACTAGGCACATTTATTCATGATACCTTCATCCATCTCTTCCAATATTAGAACTACCATATCTAGATTTATTTGATTCGACACAGGAGCGACCATTAAATTCGATTTGTGCAGGTGGGAGATTCTGACTAAACAAAAGGAATTTGGTGGGTGAGGTTTGTTGTAGCATAATTTTTTTCCCTATCTTTGCTAATAAAATCCTTTTTAATATCTTTGAATTGGCAGGGTATCTCGCAGGACATAAGCCATGACAATAATTTGAAGGATGTGAATATCGGAACTTTGTATAGAAATCTCAAACACACTAGAACAAATGGACCTTATATATGGCTGATTAAAATAATTTACTGGTGGCATATGAGAATGACCTGGGATTTTGGAAATAGGCACAATATTCTCATCGAGGCAGATACATTTCTACAGGGGCATACATTAGACTCCATTCAATCAATATGGATTTTTTTTCTATACCAACTCATCAAATAGTGGAAATCTGGTTACCCAATCTAGAAATAGGTTGAGGAGTTGGGACTAGAGGGACAATGTGCTGAAGGTTGCAATGAAGATATTAATCACCTTTGAATGGATGGCCTCTATCACAATGAGCAAGGAGATTGTATTACTTGGGGTGGGAGACTCCATAATCATTCGATTTTTGTGGCCAATTCATATAAGTTCTACATGAATCGTATTTATGACTTTCATACCCCATCCTAGTTCCATAAAATCTAGAAATGGCACACCCCTCTCAAGATCATATTTTTTACCTAGCTAGTGTGGGAAATAAAACTCTTACATGGGATAATCTCTTGAAGTGTTGATACTAAGGACGTGGACTCTCTATTTTATAAGTAACTGATTCAGAATCATGTACACACATATTCTATCTGTGGCCCACTACAAGACAACTATGGAGTCCCATTTCATGGGTTTTAAATCTTCCAAACTGATGGGCATTCATCATTGGACAATGCATCACATTGTGGGCTTCACGAGGCATATACTATAAGTAAATTCCACTCTTCATATTCTATGAGATTTGGAGTGCCTGCAATCATTGTTTATTTCAAGGGATTTCAGTCAACATAAACATTATATGCCATGGGATATTTACTTTAATGTTAAATTTCTCTCAAGATAATGGCACAACAAAATATTTATCCTATTGTTTTTGTCCACTTGTTCTTTGCTTTCCTACAAGATTTTTCAATGGAGCGACAAAACTAAGAATATGTGGATGGGACATTGTACTCGAGATAAATGAAAGACTACGTTACAAACTTTCCTAGAATGGAGGACAAGGCACCAATATAAAGGATGAAATATTAGCATTACATGGACTACTTTTGTTTGCAAAGATAAGCAGGTAAATAATCTTCATGTCTATGGTGACTGAATATCTCTCATTGAAGGTATAAAGGGACATACAATTTTTCACCCTCCTTCCTTATCTGGATGGATTGACTGAATCAAACATCTCATGGGAACCCCCCAAGAGATTTATATCAATCATATATACCGAGAAGCTAACATGGAAGTGTACACTCTATCTAAGGACGATCTCAATGGTATATATCATGTAATGAGGTACAGGTATATTCAAGACAATGTTGACTACAAGAGTGTGTGATACAATTCCCTTAGAAAATCAGTGCACCCTTGCTATATATCTGAAAATTATTAAAGAAAATAAAACTTAATTTAAGAGCGATAGAGACATGGAAAAAAAAGAACTAAGCCTTACTGTATTGTATTGTGTTCTCAAATAATTATAATGATACAATATAAATACATCAAGATTATCTCTCAAGATAGTTCATCTATATTGGACACATAATCTCTTTGGTTGAGTGAATATTTGAACCACACACCAATCTAGGAGCCTATCTTGTTAGAGTGAATATATCAACCAACTAGATCTCAGCAAACTTCCAAGTATGATGAACAGACTCATTCTAGAATCAAAGACAGGTAGTAATTATTTCAAGTTTAGTAATTTATTATTTCAGAATCATTGATTGTTTTATGTTAGTATGACGCTAACATTCACCCCTCAATTATAAGTCGAAAGTAAGAACATAGCACCATATCCAAGTAATATAGTTCATCTATATTGGACACACAATCTCTTTCATTGAGAAAATATCTCAACCACACACCAATCTAGGAGCCTATCTAGTTGGAGAGAATCTCTCAATCAACTAGACCTCAATAACATCCAAAGTATGATGAACAAACTCATTATAGAATAAAAAAGACAAATAGGAATTATTCCATGTTTAATATTTTATTATTTTGGAATTATTGATTGTTTTATGTGAGTCTGAGGCTAACATTCCCCCCCTCAATTATAAGTCCAAAGTTAGAACCTGGTACCATCTCCATGTAAAATAGTTTGTCTATATTGGACACACAATATCTTTGGTTGAGTGAATATCTCAACCACGCACCAATCTAGGAGGCTATCTAGTTGGAGATAATCTCTTAACCATCTAGACCTCAACAAACTCCGAAGTATGATCAACAGACTCATTCTAGAGTCAAAGACAAGTAGGAATTATTCCAAGTTTAATAATTTGTTATTTTGGAATTATTGACAATTTTATGTGAGTATGAGGCTAACATTTACCCCCTCAATTATAAGTCCAAAGTAACAACCTGGTACCATGTCCAAGTCTTCATGTTTAAATGGTTGAACTGATCCTCAATGAATGATTTCCTTAAAAAACGCCAAAATTGGATGCTGAAAACTCCAATATGAATAGAGCACACCAAGAGAAGTGGATCATAGACAAGTTTGATACAACTCTAAAAATTCTTTACATCTCAATCAAATGCCAAACTAAAATTAAAAAGGATCCATCTATCAAATGCCAACACAAAATGAAAAAGGGTCCATCTATCATTTTCTTGATCCAATGGCATTCGAAGTGAACAAAATAATTTCCACAAATGCTCTCAATCAACATCCCAAACACTTTCCCACTCGAAAATTTCAATTCCTAATGGAAAATTGTGTTTTTGTCGAAACTTTAATTATGACAACCATCAATTCCCCCCTTTATCAGCTAAACAGAAATACCATAACATGAGAAACAAGATTTAAATGCAACAAATAATCCTGCTACAATACATGCACTAAAAAATTATGGATTGCTAAAATTATTTTGGCTTCCTAGTATGAGGCAACAAATGAAATTCTTGAAATATCTTTTTTGTTCATGGTATGTGAAGGTACAATCAATCAGGTTTAGGGAATATTTACTTGAGATAAAGGTAGAAGATATCTACTTTTTGACAGTTTTATCCAAAAGGGGTTCCCCCATCTCTCTCCTAGGTGGGAGAAGTGGTGGGGAGACAATGAAATATTATTTATCCACCTATTACAGACCTTGAACCCATCGAACTAGGGATGGAAAGATCAACATAAAATATGTAATCCAGTTACCTTTGAGAATGATCCTATTCATTATCACGAGATTGGCATGTAGGTCAACACTTTATCTAGCAAGTATATCACACATACAATATGTGTTGGAGTGTCCAAAGCCAACAGTCTTCAACTAGAGTGAGGGAATTTTGGTTAATATGGAAGAGCAACTGACTACAACAAGAGGGGGGACGCTAAATAACTTTGGCTATGGATTAATATTAGTCTCTTTTACTCTAGAACAAGCCCCATTACTTCAACCTCGGCTGATTGTACTCGATTATATCAATTTGAGTTCCCCACAAATGAGGATGTGGACAGATCATATCGCTTGACATGTAGGTCTCTCCGAAATTACTTTCTCACTAGCCTTCTTTAGGTGGCCATGTAGGCAGTTCATCATGACTAACGATTATCCTTATAGAAGGATGGATTTTCATGATGATCCCAAGCTCATGCTTCCTGAGGGTGAGAAATGGGATGCTTCAGGTAAAGTATTTCAACCATTTAAGTTTATGAAAGTTTTACACTTTTTTTTGTCTTTCTTGATGTTTTGGTGACTATACTATTGATGTTTTCATGCAAATATTGGATTAGATTGACCAGTAGGTGCTTCATATCACTATTGTACAGAGAGACAACCATAATAAAGGCTGCTAGGGTAGGGTGGGATGTGCTACGAGATCTTGAGGTAGTTTAGATCCCATCAGAGGTGGAGTGCCACGTGTAGGGGCTGATAGATGGGATTGATGAGACCAAGCTTAACCATATTCCGATGCGACTTCAGTGACACACTATTAGAGTACCTAGTAGTATTTGTCAATTATTGCACAAGATAGCTTGTGCAATCCCATTTTATCATGAGCACCATTGATTTTCCTACTTATATCTCTACATGTATTTTTTCATATGGGTGGTGTAGCCATATGTGTCTCAGGGCACAATTATTTCTAAAACCCAAACTTTATTATATATATATATATATATATATATATATATATATATATAGATATAGGTATAGATATATCTTCAGTGTTTCCTATTTCCTATTGTTCTTTCAATATGATGTGATGTGACTTGAAGCTTATTTACATTCTTTGCAAATGTCTATAAAAACCATAATCATCTATGGAATATGATAATGTATATATATTTCTAGAAATATGTTCATCATATCAAATCAAAATGTCTTTCTAGATGAAAAAATCTCAAAACCATTTGAAGGATGGTGGGATTTCTAACTAAATAAACATTAGCAAGCTGTAGGACTATGCGCTGTGAATCAAACATGATGACTAAACAATGGATAACATGTAAAATAACATAAAATATTAGCTCCACCACTGTGCTATACTCAACAATATTTATAGTAGAGCGACCAATGTGAATCCCTTGCATACTCACTAGCTCACCATTTGGAGAAAAGATAGCCCATTTTGTGGAAAATAGGTTCTGAGTACTATGACTATCACCATTGGTATAACCGATATATAGTTCGAGAGAAGTTGACATCTACAACCCAAATGTAAAAGGGATTAGAAAAATCTCAAGGAAACTCTGAAAAGGCACACTGCAAACACATTCAACACACATATAAATAGTATACACACAAAGTACTATACATGGGATCAAGCATAGTATTTTTTGAGGTACAACCCATTCCGAGGTTTCGCCAGTGGAACTCCATTGACGTATGATAACTCGTAGGCTCCTTTTTCAAGGACTCGCTTGATAATGTATGGACCCAACAATATGGGTTGAAACTCTCCTAGACCTAACTTATCGGCCTTTTGGTCCTACAAGAGAACCAGGTCTACTTTTGAGAAGACATGAGGCTTGACATGTTTATCATATTATACATTGATGCATATTTTATGATCTTTGTTGTCTCAAGCAGCTTCACACTGAGTTTCATCCATAGGAATCATATGTAAATAAGATTCTCCTCTACGGAAGTGGTAAGAAGAAGTTCGAAAACTAATTTTAACTATGGAATTTCACATCTGATGGGGAAGATAGATTCCAAATCATATACCAACAGAAAGGGTGTGAATCTAGTAGCAATCCTAACTGAGGTTTAGTATGCCTACAAGGCAATGTAAAGAGGAAAGTGCAACTCTGATTTGTGGACCGTTAACATACATTGAAGAATAGTCCTAAGAACTGTGTTTATAGCATCAACCTGTCCATTAGCCTCAAGATAGTAGGGAGTGGAACTTTCATGCAAAATTCCCAAGTTAGAAGTTAATTCAGTTATAATATGATTCTATAAATTCTTTCTATGATTTGTAGATATTTCTTGTGGAACACTAAACCTAGAAATAACACAATTGAAGAAAAAGTTTGTAATTGTTTCGCCTAGGTTGTTGAATGTTGGCATCACCTCGCCCACTTAGCAAAGTAGTCAACAATGACAATGATATATACATGCTTCCCATTCAAGTGAGAGTTACATGACATAAGGTTGATACCCAATTTCGAGAAGGGACCAATAGCTACAATGGGATGCAATGGAGTAGGTGGAGTATGGACCTTACGATCGTATATCTGGAATGCATGACACTTTTAGATAATGAGACTATAATCGGGAAATATAGTATGTCAAAAGTAACCAAAATGTAATATCTTTTGTGTGGTAATGTAACCAGATAGATATCGACCACATGCCCTTGAGTGGCGTTCATTGAGGACTTTATCGGCCTCCTAAAGTGTGAGGAACCTCTGTAAGAGTGTATCAATGCCACGACAGTAAAGGGTGTCACTGATAATGATGTAATTTTAGGATTGGTATCGAATACGTCATTGCTCGGAGAGAGAGGTATTAGGTAAGAAATTATAGGTCTAGAGACAGATCAGAAAATATCCATACCAAGGGTCTAATGATGATATCAGAAACCATGACTCATCATGGATAGAATCTTCAGATGTAGATTCAGAAACTAGGGAAGGAAAATCATACATTAGCTTAGTGAAATCTATGGATTTCTTCGACGGGGATTTTATAAAATCCACATAGAAATCTTGCAGAATAACGATCCACTTAGATTACTTTACCCCAGTAATTTACTTGACATTATATATGTCATAGGGTTGAAATTCAAAATGACTGTAGTTTTCCTAAACAAGATGTAATGGAGAAACCTTTGGATGGCTTGAACAGCCACCAAAGAAAATTTTTCTATGTGTGCATACCTGATTTCGGTATCATTAAGGTTCTAGCTCAAATAATAAATGGGATGTTTAGTCCCTATATCATCTTCTTGGACCAATACCATTGCTCAAGTGGAAATGGAAGAAACATGAAATAGGAAATAGTTACGCTAATAATCTGTGTGATATAAAAGAAATGCCCAAACCAGTATATCTTTAAGGGAATAAAACACTTTCTAAGCAATGTCATTCCAACGGAAGGGGACCCCTTTTCTTAGAAAGTGAGTGAATCCTTTGCTTAGCTCAGTGTAATTAGAGATGAAGCTCCTTAGGAAGTTAGTTTTCTATTGGAGTCTTTGTAACTAAAAAAGAGAAGAAGGTGCAGGAAATTCAACAATTACCTGTAGTTTCAGGGGATCAATATGAATTCCTTGTGTTGAAATGACAAAAACCAAGAGTCGACTAGAATCGACAAAAAACACAAATTTTTATCGGTTAAATCGAATGTTATAATGTCTACAATGGAGGAAAATAGGCATCAGGTGATCAACTTGATGTTTGGAATGAGGAGGGAGTTCATCGAAAAATGGTTGCATGATATGTTTGATGTCATGACAATCGTACTCCATATTACCCGAAAATGTGGCTCCAACGTTCTGCAAACCGAATGGGAGCTTTTAATAAGAAAAATTAGCCCAGGGAAAAATAAATGCAGCATTAGGTTGTTCGTCCAAGAGAATGTTGATTTGATTATCATCCGAGAATCCATCCATGAATGAGTAAACCTCATATCCATCACAATCATCAATAATCTGGTCAATAAAGAGGGTCAGATAGTTGTCCTTAGGATAAGGACGATTCACATCCCGGTAATCAACACATACTTAGATCGTGCCTTTTTCTTCATGAAAAAGACAACATTACATACCCAATAAGTTAAGGGAATATGGTATATGAAGCTAGCCCGATGAAGCTTTTCAACATCACCCTTAATCTTGACAACCTTCTTTGGATGGATTGGACAAAGGCACTGTCATACGAGTTTCACATTAGGATACATTTTAATCTCGTGCACTACTATGATTAGGTCGATACCTAGCATTTATTGATAAATATAGGCAAATACATCTTGAAACTCATGGAATAGGGCTGTATAGATCTTTATCATAGATGGAGAACAAGATGCTCTAATCTATAGATTTTCAAAAATTCTTGGTTTAATTGAAATATCAAGAGGTATGGTTTCTTCGATATTCAAAAGGTTGTTTTAAAAGTTGATATCATGAATGGATATGGAATTCGTAAAAGGCTCGATAAAATTAGGTAAATATACATCACTAATATTATCATCAATGTGATATGGTAATGAGGAACGATAATGGTGTTCAACCCATGGCCTGTGATATGGCATCATGATGTCCATTAAGCTCTCATCACTAGATAATACTCAAGAAAAGGGATCAAAATATGTGCCATGATGTAGTGATCGATCACCCCAATTAATTGAAGAGAAGGTTTAAGCCACACAAGCTGAATATATGGCTTTAGAATCTAGCTCAACAAGCCTAAGCAACATTTGGTCACCAAAATTTTTGGATATTAGTTCCATGAGGTAGAATCTAGGGATTAGCTAGGATAGTAGAAGATGTCATCATGTTGATATAAGAAACCTAAGGCGAGTTCTCATGAAGTATAGGAGGAGGGAGAAAAAAGGTTCCCATAAGCAAAGAATCCTTCAACAATACAACTCCGACATGTTGATAAGCATGTAGAGTTTACCCTACAAGAGGGACACTTCCAGTAACATGAGAATTCGATATAAAAATGTGAGTTTATCTATGTCTGCAATCCTACCTTTGTTAGGAAACCGATCATATAGAAGTAAGTCGAAATGATGACACCCATGGCGTAAATCCATGTATGTCCCAGTAGAATATTATAATCAAGAGGTAAGTCAATAAATTCGACTTTTATGGAAACAATTTTTCCTTCGAGTTCTACTTGAAGGGAATTCAAAATCCCACAAAGTGTGTACCTTCTTCCATCAAAGGATTTCAATGTAGTGGTCGATTGACTCAGTTGAGTTGAATTTTCTTGTGGATTGTGCTTCTAAAATTTTGTTGAGAATTTCCTTTATCAGATGAAATGAAATTTATCTCGGAAGCACAATCCACAAAAGGAATGGATTGAGGGTTTTGAGAAGGTTTGGTAAGAGAAATAACAGATGGCTTACCCACCAACTGTGAACCGATATAAAAAATCATGCCATCAATGGCACAAGATTGTTTACTAGGTGGTGGAGGAACAATATTTAAAGGTCTAAGAGTGTTTGGTATATTATCATAGAGCCTGCCTGATTGAGTATAAACAATGTCCAAATATTGTGCATGAATAATAACTTTCTCTTCAGTCATGACTCCACCTTTAGACACATCTTCTATTATAGGGGCTAATAGAGATTTGACATACCATTTCGCTAAGAATTGATCATGAACATAAGTCTTAACAAACTAATGGTGACATCTCCACTCATTAATGTGATATGAAATGTGAGTGGAATGTGATTGTTTGAAGTTGGTAAAGAGTTCCTTTCTAGTTTCATATCTGATGGGAAAATGGAAATGTTTGAGGAAGTTGGTGGCTAAAGTGTTGAAATTGTGAAATGAAGATCTAGGTAATTAAATATACCATTTAGTTGTGGTATCGTAAGCATTCATTTGAAAAGATGAAGTCGAATAGAATCATCATTAAGTGAGTTCAAGGAACACCATGGATGATACATCATAACATCTGTTGATGGTCTTCTCCAAGTTTCACATTCAATTTTGAGATATCAGAAGGAAATTTAGTGTGAATAATTGGCCACAATGGAAAATGAGCGATGGGGTCACTAGTGATTCGAGTTAAGTCTGGAAATTTGAGAGTAGCCACAGAAGGAAACTCCCAATTAAAGTCTGAAGGAGGATGTCTTGGATATAAAGGAATAGCTTCAGGAATAGGAAGTTACATCCCTAGATAAGGAGGGTTCTAATAATAAAGAAATTAGGTACCAAGATAGGGAGGATTCTGATAACCAATATACAAGTGACCATTTCCTAGCCACAATATGACAATAAAGTTGTTGTAATGGTTAGGTTTGGGTTTGCTAGCCTTGAAAAGGCGCTTGAGGGATACCTTGATATGGTCCATATTGTTGCCTGATGGGGTTTTGCATTTCCCCATGGTAAGGTGGGTTCGATTTGTACTGCCCCATACTGTGAATAATCTAACCTATCGAAACTTGAGGAGTACCCTGTCCAACTGGTTGGGAATGAAAGGTACCTTGTATAGGCTAGGTAAGAAGAACCTAGGAAGTACGAGATACTACTAGAAAATATTGTGAAGGAATGATAGCCTATAAAGGTTTGGTCAAATGCAGTTGATCCTGTTGGGGTGTTGATGAATGGATTGGAATTTGAGATGAACATGGTACAGGTTTAGGATTCAACAATCAGTCTGAAAATGAACTAGGCCAAATGGGAAAAGTAGGTTTCAAAACACTAGCACCCATTCCAAGATAAGGAGGACTATAATAAAGTTGGTTACCAATTTGAGGTATACCAATAATAGGTATCCCCCTTGCTAAAGGAGGAGGGGAATATGGATGCAACTATAATCGAGATTGAGGGTACCCAAAATACGAAGAGTTAGTTTGTTGAAGGTATCCTTTCCCACTAACATTAAGGCCAGCCTCCTACTCGACTATGGGTATAGATAAAGGAATAGGAGCATAATGTGTAGAAGTCATAAGAGAAGCACCAGCTATAATTCCCTAATTACATGACATGGGATAGGTATAAGGACTCGAAGATGCACCAAAAAAGGTACCAAATAAAGACTGATAACCAGGTGGGATGGACAGGCCACCATTAATATGTGTTTTTGGTGATGTCATAAACATAGATGAGGAAGCAAAATTCAATGTCTCAACCATAGTTACAGACACATGGCAAGATCTTGGATCAGTTCCAGTCATGGTTAACAATCCCGATGAAGATTGTCACAAGAGATCTATTGGTAAGTCCAAAGAATCAGGTAAAGGAGTTTTTGTGAGAGTATGAAGAGGTGGAAAAGGATCAATCTAATAAAAATGGATTCCTTCCCAATGAACATGAGTGAATGATGAGGATCTTCCTATGGGATCTGTTCAATACCCGTATGTTTGTGTGGAAGAGTTTCACTGTTGGGTCCAAGATATATAGCTCTTATCTTAGACAAAGGAAGGGAGGAGGGATGTCTTGAAGTAACAAGTGAATACGACTGAGGCTTCTCATATTCAAAAACCTCAGGAATCAAAGTGTCTAAATTGGGAAGGTCTGGTTCAAAGATATCAAGCAATAAGGTTTCATGGACTTCTATTTCGATAGTGTCAATGTCACCATCAAGAGTAGATTTAATGTCAAGCTTGGACCTCAAAGGGATAGATGTTTATGGCAGATCAATATCAAGACGAGGGCTAGAAGTAGTTCGTAAAGTTCCTAATTCGATAGTTTTCATCTTCTTATGCTTATAATGATGACCGAGAGGAGCCTTTAGTGGAAGAGGAGACCTATTTTTCATTACGCACAAATGATTGGCCGAGGATTTTTTTCTTCCATGTTGGATAATAATTTTATTAACACAAAAATAAATAAATAAAAAGGAGTGTAACATAGGAATAAGGTATTACCAAGCAAACATGAACTGCAATATACACCTTGGTCAACCAAAGAATTAACGTATGGCAACCAATCTCCCAGAATGTTGTGTTCGGTGTACCACATTACACAAGGTGGGAGACTCAGTTACCTATGGATGGATGGGAACCTATAGGGGACTCCCAAAATTTACTTAGCGGTACGTGGTAGTACAGTCTATAGTAATGTTGTCTAATGTGTAATTGTTCGATGAGAGTGTTCCCATATACTTAATGTGTGTGGAGCACCATCCAATATACCGAAAGGTACATGGAGAAAGATCTTATACAATCACATACGTGGAACGATAGTTCACCCCTTGGATGGAATGCTTGCAAATAATGGCAACTCCTACATTTAACAATGTCAGAATACGTCTATAGCGTAGACTTCTAATGTTTATCTTAATGTTAGAAATGCTCCTTAGGTTGGTTCAATAAATTTTAGTCTTTATGTCTGATTAAGTTTTAGTTTTCGACTCACTATGAATGTCACCTAAATATTCTAAAATGAAAATCTAGCATGAGAAAATGGAAATCTTCTCTTTCAATGAAAATATAGCTAAGGAAGGGGGAAAAAATCAATATGCAATAGACAACATGTACGAAACACGATGCAAGATGTAATTTCCCTTTCAATGCAATTGTTCCTATATCAATGCACATACAAAACCCTAAATGTCAATGCAAAAAAAAACTTTTCAACACGCTTAATTTTGAAAATGAATAAAACTAAGATGCAAATGTTTAATCATTGATTCAAATTAAATTTTCAAAATGAGGACTAAGACATTAATTCATTAAGGTGACCATTGACCAAACAAAATCAGTTTGCAAGCGACCAAATGATAAGAAAAAAAAATGAAAACCAATTCCTACCAATTCCTATCAAACAAAAATGCAAACCAAATAGAGGCTTTAGAGAGACCACAAGATACTTAAGTCCCAAGGAAGGACAACTGGAAGTAGTTTGATCAAATAGACACTTAAAACAAGGGAAAGTTTTGTGAAAAATAGGGGCCACCACTGGTGCAGAAGTGGCATTAGTACTATGCAAATCAGGTATAGGGTGGACTTTGGTGAGGTACAACACTTTGTTAGAGGCATTGTGGGTGCGTTGGTCCAGGAATGGAGTATTCTGATAAAAAAATGTAAACGAGACTCAATGAAATCACTTCCTAGGTATGTCCTTGGCTAGGTAAAGCAGCAAACGTCTATCAAGGAGGTAATCAAACATAGTGGACAAAGTAACCACCAAGGGAATACAATGTTCCCTAGTATGGTCACCAATTTCTTACACGGGATTTACGATTGAGGAAAAATTACCTCCCCTAGGTTTGGTGGCTAACCTATAACAACAAAGAGACAAGGAACCCAATTATTTACTTAAAGTAAATAGATGACGTAACAAATCTTACCTTGAATGTGTCGTGCGCTTCGCTCCTTCTTTAGCTTCAATGCTCCAATTACATCTTCGATTGCAAAAATTAAAACCTACACAGTTAGATAACGTAAGCCAAGAATCTACTAGATCTATGAAATATCGCCTAAATACTCTAGTCAATAGATCAACATGGTATTGAAATATATGAAATAACAACATCACATATAGTAAAATAGAGAATTATTTGCATTAATATAAAGGGAAGGAGTTTACAACCATAAATAGATGTTGATCCTGTAGAAGAGCTCCTCCAAGGAAAACTGGTCCTTTCCTTGTCACAATGTGCACCTCCAGTCACCCTAAATCCATTAAATGAAAGCTCTCACCACAAGAACATAGGGGTAAAATCACTCTCCCAAAGCCAACCCCTTGCATATGGAAGGTTGTAAATATATATAGGAGTGAGGTAAGTTGTGAGTTCTTATCCAATTACCAATATATGGTTTTAGATCCACCTTTGATGGGAGGAAGGGGTCAAAGGATAAGATGTGGAAACTCCAAAGTAAGGTAGGATAGGGTCTAGATGTTTTATCTGAGCTAAATTGCTATAACAAATTCTAGAAGCTTCTGGAAGAGGAGTCTTCTACAATTCATCTCTTTCTCCCAAATTTCTAGAACCAATGTGAGTGCAAAGGGGAGAAATCTATAGGGGCTGAGGCGTTTCAAGAGGAACGCTTTTCAGAACTATCCCGATGATGTTTTCTAAGTACACATATCGAACAAACGCCATCTTTGCAAGATACCATTGGAATACCTGTCACCATATTTTCTTTACATAGATGTTGAAGGTGGAGAAAGTTTAAGTGACCAAATCACTGATGCCAAAGTTTTATCACTTCATCATTATGAGCAAAAAATACCAAGGGAAGATTTGATGACCCAAAGTTGTTAAAATTATACAATGTTGTAGAATCATCAGCAATGCCAGTAGCTAAAATATATCTAGGATATATTAGGTCCTTAATTACAACATCATGAGGTTAAAATTCAATGACTTTACCTTAACCTAAATGAGTTATCTGATATACAAATAGAAGGTTGTAGGATAAGTTTGGAACACATAATACATCATTAAATTGACCATTGTCTATATGAACAGTTCCAGTCCCTACAACACTAAGAGATCTATCATCACCAACATATATATTTTTGGTGTTACAATCATTTAAAGAAGAAAACGTGGCTTTATTTTTGGCCATGTGATAAGAAGCTCCGGAATCAATGAGCCACTCATGAGAATGAGAAGAAGAAGATACATTTAGTGCCTAACCAGACCGAGATGCTTCAACCACATGTAGAAAGTATTATTCCTGCAGATGAATTTTAAGTTGAAGAGTGCTTCAAATGGATGTTATGCTTCTTCATTACTACTTCCAAGGCTTGCATCTTCTTAAAGCATTTGGATTGTAAGTGGCCATCTTGATTACAAAAGTGGCAATGTCTATCAGTCTTCTTCTCTTTATTTTTATTTGCCTTATCATTTTGTTGAAATGATTTTTCATTTTGAGACTGAAATTCCTTAGGACCCTTGTTCGGTTTAGGACCATTCTTTTTATGATACTACTCCTTAGGATTCTTTGATCTTGGTTGTTGCTAGGTAGCTAAGTGTTTCTTAGAATAGTTTCCAAGATTAAGAAGACCAAGATATAAGAGATTTTCTTGTTCTCTTATTAAAGAATCATAAAAGCCATCAAAAGAGGGGACTTGTAGTCTTTTGCTTGAGAAACAAAAGCTTCTCTAGTAGAATGGAAGGTGGAAACAAACATAGAGTAGGCTGTGTTAGGTTCCTATACCAATAGGAGTCATAATTTTGAATAACTAAGGTTAAGCCTTGTAATATTGTACATATATTTTCTTTCTGCAAATGTTTTCCATATTATTTAAAAAATAAAAAAAATGTAAAGAGGGTAACTCCTAAAAGAAAATCAAAGAACAAAAAGAAAAAGAGAAGGTCAAAAATGAAAATATATGAACCCTAAAAAACAAAAAGAGACTAGGAAAGTGTGCAAGTCTAAATTCCACTACTATTTACTTTATGCATAATAATGATTGTGTGTAGCTTGTTATTCATGCCACAATCCATGATGAACAAATTGTTTAATATTGGTTATTTCATTCTTTGAATTTTATGTTTATAGTTAGAGAATAAAATATGACCAAACAATTTAATCTTGGCAGATGATTGGATAGGTAGAGAAAATAAAAGAAGGTTGCTAAAGTATAAAATTGGTTGGATCAAAACACAAGCATCATTCTTAGACACATATATCAATATGTATGATCAACTATGGAAGCAAAAAAAAAGGTTTGCAATTTAACATGTTTAACTCCCCCTCATTCATTTTTTCTCTTACTAATTTCCTATCCACAAGTATGTTCTAGTACTTTTAATCCTTCAAGTCAAAAAGGCTCAGAGCATTTCTTTGACTTTTGGTGGGACCGGACCCTCGGCTTAATGACTTATGGATATCAAGTGTTGGGACCCCCTTCATGAAATACATTTCCCCCTCATTACCCTAATAAAACCCCTTTTCCTATGGATAAACTTCATTTTCCTAGGAAAAGTGAAAACACCCATGTAAATCCTATTTCATTCAGAAAACCCATAAAAACATCTTATCCTAAGTATTGAGTGTATGTAAATAAAATGTGCAAATATTACATTTTACATTATGCTAAGGATATATGCACTCTATCAATTTCATATTAATTTTAAATTTTATTATATAAATCCCATAATACATTTTCCATTATATTGATTAAATCTCCTATGTAATATCCCAACCCTTAGTTTAATTATAAACTATACTATTTACCCCATATCCCAACAAAAATAATTAATCTCATAATTAAGCCCCGCCCGATCATTTTAACCCATCATTAAACTATAAATAATCACAAACTGCTGAATTTTAAAACCCTGCCTCCCCCCCCCCCCACCAAACCACGATGTCATCACCGTGCACCTCCTCGTCTGACTCATGTCCGATTTTATCACCCTCATCCGATAGTCCACAGTACATTGGTCGGTACGATGACCGATTTTTACCCATTCGATAAATAGGTTTTCCCCAACCCCCCGACAACTACGTGTCAATCTCTGAAGTAGATTGGGTGACCCCTCATCAATACCACCCGACCCTCATAAGCAGTGCAATGGCCTGGATAACTACCTCCCCGCTCGACCCAATAAACCACCTACTATTCATTCATAAAATTTGCTGCCAAAAAGTGACCATTGCTCAATAAAAAGGCTGGGAAGCCCTTTTCCATATTTTTTTTTCTCGAACTCTTTGTAAACCTCTTTGAACTAGTGCAACGCCTACAAACCTGAAAGCTATCAACTAACCTCATTCCAGTCCTCAAAGAAGATACAGAGATCACCTACAAAACTCTCAGAGCCCATCCAACCTTCTGTCGTCATCGAGAACACCAATTTGTAGTCAATTCACCTAAACTCTATGTATTTGTGAACGAATTAGCGGACCCCCTTTCAAAATTTGAAAATTTTCACTCTCGAAGTATTTTAATTAAGTAAAATGAACTGAAAATTACTTTAAATTTAAAAAGCTTGCAACCAAACCCTTCTGAAAGTTTTTAGTTTCCACTTTAAAACCCCTGAATAAACCTTTAAAGCCAAATTCAAATCCACAATAACTGAATTATGGCTGCCCCTATTTCCATGGATGTTAAACCTATCACAACTCCCCATCTGGACTTAGACCACCTTCCCCTCGTAGACATGGATGTCCAAATCAAAGATAGCAGTGCATATGAGGTCCTGCTCAAACTTCATTGTTTCAATAGGGACAAATATCTAACCATTTTGATGACATTGGTCTTTGGGAATCCAATTTTCCCAAATACAAATTTCCCCAAGTGCATGTATTCCCTAAAATTTTCCATATGTGCCACTCCTATTACATTCCCAGCCAAAGAGCTATTTTTCCCCCTGACCAAAAGATTTTGTTCACCATCACAGCAGAATCAATCAATGAGATGTTACAGCTCCAACTAGGTCCAAACCGAACCCCACTCTCCATTTGGTATTTGTTGGACTAGTGCTCCAAATTGAGTTTGTCTACGTTAGCCCAAATATTCCAGACATTCATTGTAGAAGAACAACATATTCCCAAACATCCCCCTCCATATGTTTCTGCCATTTTCTCTAAAAGGGGCAAGCACATTGTCACTATGATGTCAGGCATTTTGGGCTACACTACTGATGAATTTGTCGATGAGCTTATCCTGGCCTTCATGTCTATTTACACCCGATGACATCCTGCTGCTGTTTTGTATGATTATGCCCATTTCATAGCTGAAAAAATGCATGAACAGTTAACCATAATGCACCATGAGAGAGTATTTAAATACACATTTCTTCTCTACCATATGTTCCTATACTATTAGCCAGATAGATTTCCTTTCACTTTTTAGAAGCTTGGTACCAGAGGTCAACCCAATTCTGTCATATTTTGGACCCCAATTTTCCACAAGTTTCAATCACCATACACCTATATATATTTCATTGATTCTTTTGTTCATCCAGTCATAGCCATGCTAAGAGGAATCCTTCCACCCAAAATAAGTCCAGAGATCAAAAGGGTGCTTCATTTATCTAAATAAAGCAAAGTGGGAGATTGGTACCTTTACCAAAATCACATAAAGATAAGAATATATGGCTGCCAGCTTGCACCATATAAACTACCCAAATACCTACCCAAATACCAATTACCTCCCCAAATAATGAACTATGATGAGATCAGTTTTGTCTCAGCTAAGAAAAGATCACAATTTAAAGTCCAAAACCAGTTAGGCCCCTTCATATGCAATTCTAGAGAGGAAGGGGAGGAGGCAGACTAAAGTTTGCAGCAAATGAAGTTCCAAAAGAGTTTCATGTGGAGGCATGACCCCGAGGAGTTTTTGACCAAATTAAGAAACAATGATAAGTTGGGACCTTATATTCATCACCCCAAACGAGAGATACAAAGATATGCCAATCAATCTGAGTGGGTGGAAAATAATCTTTTAGACAGGGATATTACAAAGGTAGATGTAGAGAATACCCTAATTGACTTAGAAAGATAGCTTAGTGAGAGCTCATTTCTACAAGTGCCTGAATAGCTAGAAAGAACCATGAGCACCACTCCTATCATGCAGACTCCTCAGAATTAGGAAAATAACACCAAAAGGACGAGAAAGATTGGCACATCAAATATACAATATGAGACCAGTCACACCAAAAGGCCTAGGCTAAATCCTATTTCAGAGCAGGAAGACACGGAAGGCTCAGTAAAAATAAATGATACTAAGTTGGACAGAAGTAAAGGCACAACTCCATCTGGGGAAACACAGGGACCATCCAGATCACAGACCCAGATTTTGGAAAGGCAGCTAAGTGTAGAAGTATCTTCATTCAGTAGGCTTGTTGATAAGGATAAGGATATAGAAGATAGATATAAAGAGATCAAGATGAGAAATGAGAAAATAAAGGCCCAAACTTATGCTCAGTATCTCAAAATCACACCTACCAATTAGACCAGGTTGATGTCAGCTTTCAACATCAAAGAGGGAAAACTATAGATGTCCTTCATAAAACCAATTTCACAACAGCCAAGGACATCAACAGATTACAAGAAAATTGATTTTGAAGTGTTGGAAAGGGATATTCATCACATAGACCAAATTGAGTTTCATGAATAGGTTGGAGAAATGATTTACTCCACCCTTACAGGTAAAGCCATCACTGCCCATCAACTGCAGAATTCATTGACCAATATTTCAGCTGAATATTAGTTAGAGAAGGCCTCCCCACATGCCAAAGACACCACAATTAAGTCTTTGGAAGACTTAGTGATTGAATTGGGACATGATCCCAAAGACATTAAAGCCACTGAATAGATAATAAAGAGAAAGTATAATGACATTGCAACACTTAAAAAACAATTAAAGATACCTCAGCTATAACATCCCCAAACACAGGAGGTCTTGGAGAGCCAAACCAGACATGAAGAATTGGCGGACCTAGTCCTGAAACTCAATGATCAATTAAGGGAAACAGATAAGCAATTAGACACTTTAATCCAATTGAAGCAGACTGATATTGCCACTACCTCAATGGATGCCATCCCAATAATCTCAGTAGACATTCCTTCTACATTGGCAGCCTCATTGGCTCCAGTAGATCCTATGGCCACAACAAAACAAGTTTCAGCACCGTCTACATCAGCAGTAGGTACATTAGGAGAAGAGGTAGAAAAATTGGTTAGAGCCATGGAGGAAATGCCCATATAGGCTACAAAGATGAATAAACTGAAAGAAAAGGTGCCATGCTTGGAGATAGATTACAAGCTTGCCAAAATCATACACACGGAAGAAATGTAGAAGGCTGCCAAAATGAATGAGGGAATAAAAGCTATGGAAAAGGACCTAACACTCAAAGAACCCCTTAGGCAAGCCAAGGAACTGCTATGGGACAATATCATTGACTCTATTGTTGGTGTCCATGTATGAAAAAATTCTCCACTCCTTTTCCTACATTAACATATCAATCTGGGTGCGTAGTCTTTTCAAGGAAACACGGAAGGTATATGTAGGGGAAAGGTTACCTTCTGCCCTCAACGAAGGGTTCATGATTGACAATCAAAACTTTATTAAAATAGAAGTAAAACTCAACTTCTGAATGTGAAAAGGTATTCACAGTTATCTAAGAGATCTTTAACAGCGACAAGAAATAAACACAACAATAAAAAATACACACAATACAAGGAAACACGCAGCACCTCATCAGAAGAGCGGGCCTAGCTCTCTGATTAGGTCTGCGTTACTCATAGTGAGTGATAGATTAGCAAAAGGGTTTATATCTTATTAATCCAAATAATGTTGTTACAATACCATACTGGGGTCTTCCCTTGATATATGAATGACCTGTCTTTTATACAATACAAAGGAGAATAATTCTTCCCAAAACTTGGAAACTATATGCCCAAAGATATACATCACTTGTATCGCATCCCTAGCACCAAGAGAGAAAGAACAGGAATGGTCAAAAATTGGTTGAGGAACTACAATAATTTATGCTACTTCATCATGGTCAATTAGCTACTATGAATCACGGAATTGCTGCGATATGCTATGCGGTCAACACCTGTGCTCCATAATCTACGGTCATCATGAGTTTTAGTGGTTTATGTAGGTATAAACCTTCATGAATCTACTTCATTAATTAAATATCCTAAGAGATGACAAAGGGGAATTACCTCATAATGTTAGACAGTAAATATATGCGAATGAATGCAAAAAGGATGAAAAGAGGAGTGGAAATGCAAGGAAAATATAGGCCAATTTGGTGCCCAACATCTTCCCACAACTAGCCTTCTACACGCCCTTGTGTAGCTTGCCATTTCCACAGGTCTAGGTTGGATAGGTTGCATGCTTCCTGAAGTTGGGCGAGATCATATTCCTCAGCCATTTATGTTCTCAGAACCTTGAACCCTTCTGAGAGGAGAACTTCCTTCCACCAATCATTCGGTACATTATAGGCTGGAGTGTAGCATTCTACCGGTAGCCATAGAATAGGGTATTGGAATCAATTCCCATCCATCAAACCCCACATGTTTGGATGCACGCCACATATCTTGGCACCATACTGAGTACCTTTGCAAAATTTGGTGCTCCAAATGGTTCTCTATTCCGGACAAATGTGGGTGACATCATCCACCTCTTCTGACAACTATCCAGGGCCTCAATGTTAAATGTGACCAATTGTTTGATGCAGATATCAATGCACTGCTTTTTTTTCCTCAACATCCATTCCTTGTTTCGCATAATTTCCAAAAATGTAGTCTGCTTATTATACATAATCACTGATATTTCAGGTTCTCCTCTTACCATAAAAGGCTTCATGGCCTGATTTGACTTGAACATGTCAAAAGCCTTCAGCCAACTTATTTGATTAAAAGCATAAGAGATGAGGGCCCTTAAATGAATGTCCCCCAAATATGGAACTATATTAAATTCTCTCCCAACATGTAAGAGAAACCCATCCATATAAAGCTCGCACATCAAGTGCTGAGTTGGCACATCATGGGCTCTCAATATCCAAAGGAATTGTACACCATCCTCAATCTCGCGAATAATGTCTTTCTGGATGCTTTCTTAAAAAAAAAAAAAGCGCTCATGCAAAAATGAAGAGTAATAGGAAGCATGACGGTGACATTGCATCACTTCCTGTGCTAAATGGAGCATCTACTCTTTATCAGTTTTTGACTCTGCTACTTGCCTTTCTAGATGCTCCACCTTGAATTGCTGCTTTGTATGCCCCAATCACATTATATCAATGTGCATTACATATTCAAATATAGTTATGGATGCTCGCTCTTGGTCTTTCTTAGCTTCATTCCGATGCAGTGGATTTCTAGGTCTATACCTCAACTGATAAAGAAAACTCACGATCTTCAAACAAATATTCTATTGGGTATGTCTGAGTTGCAACAGAAGTTGTTGCCACTTCATCAACCTGTGTCCCTGCTTCGCTCATCATGGTTTTGGGCTTCTTAGCCTACCGCTTATATTTATTCACTTGGTTCTTCAACCAGTGCATTTGTTTCCTCAGCCTCTTAGCCTCTATTTTGAGTCGCATCATTTCTTTAAATTGAAGCTGATATTTCTACTTCATAGGTAGCCTTCATTGTTCACACAACTCCACCCATTCTTATTTAACGACCACCTCATTTTCTATTGCAGCTGGTTCGAAAGGTGGTGATTTACCCGAGGGAGTATCCACAAGGTTACTCGACGGGGCTTCTTTGCTTGGTTTCTCTTCCTGGGGAGCAACCATTTGCTTAGTGTCTCACAGCTGAACTGCCAATATTTCTACATAGGGTGGTTCAACTTGGTGTTTCTAAGTAGCTAACATTTGAGGAGGTGTATGATTATTGTTAACTCAGATTGGTTCCTCTCTGACCATTCCTAGTTCCTTCTCCTCACTTTCAATCTCCTCAATGATAACTAATGAGGGTTGAGCACCTACGAGTTGCCCAGATCATAAATGCATCTCATAGAATTCTGTGGTGGAGATGCTGTATGAAGGCAGGTTGAGGGTGTCAGCTTGCTGAGCCCCTTTATTGTTAGGATTCAGATTGGGTTGGATAGGGAGCTGAGGATGAATAGGCTGACTACCAAGGGGCACACTAGAGGGCAACTGAAGTTGTTTTTGTGGCATTGACTAGGAAAACTTACCAGGAGGGGAAGGTCCCTACCAGTTCAGAGCCCACGAGGAGCTTGAACTAGCTTGAGGAGCCCACTATTGCCTAGGTGGAAATTGGTATTGGGGCCATACAGGCAGATAAGGCATGGTCTTAGGACCCATATTGAAATTGCTAAAATATTGAGATGGATCTAGAAACATACCTTGATTTCCCATTGATGGCCGAGGTTTCCATTTCTTTCTATGTCCTATAAAGTAGAGCTGCTCCATATCTTCTCCCGTCCCTTGAAAACCCGCTTTTAGCCCTAGAAAAGATGGTCATGAACTTGTCACATGCTTCAGTTCATAATTTTCACACTCCTCTACAGAGTTCAATGGACATTCCCTCTGTGGGTGTTTCATTCTGCATGTGGGGCAAAATACGGCCATAGTTCTTTCCAGTTCTAGATGTTTCTCTTTTACCTGCAGTGTGTCTATCTATTCAAACAAGGTACTCAGGATATCAGTCCTAAAGCTATCCAATAGGTTCCCAATTTCTGTTTTTGTAACACCTCTTCCAGATACCTTTGTTGATTGAATCCCTTGTTTATTTCTTGCAATTCCTCTTAAGCACTGAATACACAACTCACATATGGTATCAAATTCCTCCTTTGATATATCACCCTTTTAGAATATATTCAATAATTCCAAAGAGTCTTCTCGGAAGGCCGAGAGAAGGATAATTTTCAAAATGTCTTTATCCAGGTTAGAGTGACCTAACCTCTGCAATGTGTATTTAAAGTGTTTGACACATTCTTCCATATTTTCATCGTCTTTCTATATAAATTTAAAAAGCTCTTCTTTTATATGCCATGATTTATAGTAGTCTTGGTATTTCTCCAAGAAATCAATTCTCATTACTTCCCATGTGGTGATAGACCTTCCCCCAAGAGCCATAAACCACGATACTGCTATCCCTTTTAGTGTAGGAGGGAAGATTTTCAACTTTTGAGGATCCATTATGCAATCATACCCTCGACACACAATGTCAAATTCAAACAAAAACATGTGAAGGTCTTCTGAAGTAGGCCCATGGAAACTGGGTAAATTTGTTAAAGGGATGGGCTTTTTTGGCATACCAGTCCCCAAATCCTTAACTGGGAAGTCAATAGTAGAGATTGTAGGTGCCATGAATATCCTCCAATACTCACTAGGGATTTCAGCTAGCTCCACAGGAAGGGATTTTATCACAAGGGTTCGAGTTGCCTTAATAGCACTTCCTCTATTCTTTGGTGATAGAAATGTTTCTACAATCTCTTCCTCCCTGTCACCATGGCTGGACCCTTTTGGTCTCCTCTCTGCAATTTCTCCTACCCTACTGGGATGGAAAGTTCCCCCAGATGCTTTACTTGTACTTCTTCTTCTTCTGTTGCAAGCAACGGGCTTCCTTTAATAGGCATACTATTGCTTGTCTCTCCGGCTGCTGGAAGGGTCTGTTGTATTGAACCGATAGGGGGTGCTGTGAAAAGCACTGGTTCATCTACAGATTGTCCCTCGGATTTTGTTTGTGCACCTAGCCTCACGACTACACAGGAAGACCGCTCCGACTCAACTTTTGCAATGATTTATTGGATGTAGTTGTTCCTTCCCAAATCCTGTCTTCACTTCTTTGGGGATCTCCCTCTGCCCCTTTTATTTGGCTCTCTGTTCATACAAGTTGGTGTGGTGACAGAAATAAAACCACAATTCTCAAGGCCTGGAGTAGGGTATCAAAAGATAATTCCCTCCCCAGGACAAGAGATCACATTGAAGAGAGGACAGTTGACGAAAGAAAGAAAGAAAAAAAAAAAAAACATGAACATAGGGTTCAGGACCTAGAGCAGGGTGTCAAAAGACTCTTCCCTCCCTAGAACAAGACCCCAATGAAGAAATAACACACACATAAGAAAACCTAAATACTTTAAGACCTGAAGTAGGGCATCAGAGCACCCTTCCCTCTCCAGGATGAGAGATTGGATTTCTCGAAATGAAAACAAAAATGCTAGGGAAAATCTAAGCTCAGAGCCTGGAGAAGGCTGTCAAAAGACTCCTCCCTCCCCAGGGCAAGAGATTGGCCCTACTAAAAAAAAAAAAAAAAAAAATCTCAAAATAAACAAAATACCTACACGCAGGACCTGGATCAGAGTGAGAAAGCTCGTTCTCTCCCCAGGATAAGAGATTGACCCTTTGGTTAACATAGATCATGTCTTGCACCTTGTTAGCATCCCTGGCAATGCCACCAAAATGTTGGTATCTAGGTATGAACAAATTGTCCACTCCTTTTCCTACATTAATGTATCAATCCGGGTCCATAGTCTTTTCAAGGAAACACGCAAGGTATATGTAGGGGCAAGGTTACGATCTACCCTCAACCAAGGTTCGTGATTGGAAATCAAAACATTGCTGAAATAGAAGTAAAACTCAATTGCATAACGTAAAAAGGTATTCATAGTTATCTAAGAGATATGTAACAGTGACAAGAAATAAACACAGCAATAGAAAATACACACAACATAAGGAAATGTGCAGCACTTGATTAGAAGAGCGGGTCCAGTTCTCTCTTCAGGGCCATGTTACTCATAGTGAATGATAGATCAACAAAAGGGTTTATTAATCTAAATAATGTTGTTACAATACCATACCAGGGTCTCCTCTTAATACATGAATGACCTATATTTTATACAATACAAAGGAGAATAATTCTCCTCAAAACCTGACAATTATATGCCCAAAGATATACATCAGTTGTATCGCAGCACTAGCGCTGAGAGAGCAAGAACAGGAATGGTCAAAAACAGGTTGAGCAATTACAATCAATTATGTTGCTTCATCCTGGTCGATCAGCTACTGCGAATCATGGAACTGCTGCGATATGTTACGCGGTCAACACCTCTGCTCCATAATCTACTGTCATCACATGTTTTAGTGATTTGTGCAGGTAGAAACCTTCATGACTTTAATTCATTAATTAAGTATCCCAAGAGATGATAAATGGGATTTACCTCTTAATGTTACGCAGTAAATATGTGCGAATGAATGCAAAGAGGATGAAAAGAGGAGTGGAAATGCAGGGAAAATATAGGCCAATTTGGTGCCCAACATATATCAATGATATTTGGCCATCCATTCAAGTTATTTTTGAACAGATAGATCTAATAAAGATGGCTGCAGTGGCTATCCAAAGAATCAAGGAAGAGTTGGGAGAGATGCCTGAAGATGCTACTAGACTTATCCACTTCCTCAAAAGTAAAAATAAGTATGAACTTTAGGAATTAGATATAGAGGACAAAACTGAAACAATTTTGGAAGTGGGGAAGGTTCGTTCCAAGAGAAACTTGATGTTAAACTTGGAGGACAAATGCCAAAATATGTAGGTAGCCATTGATAGATTCATGGCTAAGTTTCAAATTATGAGAGAGAAAGGGTTACCCATTCCCTTAGTCATAAATGACAATCTCATGACACAATAATATTACAACAACAAACTCAGAGAGCTAGCGAAAGAACACGCTAGCACATCTTCAATGAAGGCATTGCCAATAGGCAAAGTACTATACCACATGTTTGAAAACTTGTTTTACCTCCAGCATGAGGTAAAAAACTTGTTTGTCAATAAGCCTACTTTATCCAAGTACACTGAGGCATATGAGATATATAGAAGGATGTTGAAGGTCCAATTACCTAATGCTGAAATGTGGGAAAATTGGATTGACTTACTGTAAGGAAAATGCAGCAAAAGGGTAAAAGTAAAACAACTAGGTGAAAAGATGAAAACAGGTCAGTAGGGCCAAAGAGTATCAGTGTCAAAGAGTATCAGATGAAAGCCTAAATTGACTAAAGTCTCTAGCATGAAAGTTAAAACAACAAAGAGCGTAAAGGGCTAAAACCAAACCATAAAGGCTAGCAATACCAAAATAAAACGGACAGCATGAAAGTAGTTCAATAGCTGTCTCTATCTTCTTGCTAGAAGATAATTTTTATTTCCTAGATTAAATCTCAAGTTAGTTTGAGATTTTTTGTAATAATGTTTGTATAAATACTTCACAATTCGAAGTATGTAGGGTGGATTCTTAGACATTTCTATAGACTTTTTGATCAAAATATTGTAAAGCTATTGTATCATTGACTGAGCCAACAAGCTAGATTGATGAATAAAGACAAGATATTTCACAGGATTCATGTGTTAAGTGAAGTGCAAACAAGTATTTTCTTATGTTATTGTTATCTTTCTTAAAACATTTCCACAATATTTAATGTATTTCTAAATCTGAATACTATAACTCGAATAATATCTCAGAATTTGTTTAATTACACTCTCTTTTAATAGCTAGGCATATAAATGTTTTCTGCTGATATCTAGGTTAAGGAATTCTTAATTGCTCCTTAGTTTATGTTGTTTCTTGATAATCTAGACCAAAGGATTCTTAAGTTCACTTTTCTTTGGATTAACCTCCATTCCTCATTTATATATTGGCCTCATAACCCTTAATTTCGATGTCACCCTAATTAAAGCCATTTCAACCCCCTGTTCCAAAGACCTGCACATTACTCTGCTAGCTTGCCCATTGAACATTCCCTTTAGTTAGTTGATCCAGTTTTGTTGTCCTTCTATTGACTCCATAACCCAATGGTTTAAATACATCATTCTATCCATATTCTTTAAGGATCCCACCATCCAATTTCAAATACAAATAAAAGATCCCCGTGAAATTTCATAACTAGCCTAAAATCCCAACAAACAAAGCTAAATCATATAGAGAGATCCCTCTCTGAGCCTAGGTTGGCTAGAGCCTATGCTCAAAAGTTGGTTTGTGGTTACCTCGATCATTTTCTTCTGTCTAATAACTTCTAGAGAAATTTCTAAGTGATAACATAGTGGCAACCATCCTGGGGGCCATCGAATCCTCAGTCCTAATAAATCTTTAAGAAAATTCTAAATCTACATTCTGGGCATTTTAAACTCATTTGTTAGAAGTTATTTTGAAAAATATTAGAAAACTAATTAAAAAAATTTGTAATTCCGTCTTCTAGGAAGACTCATTTTACTAGGTCTAATCAAGAACCAAACCTTGCCCCAGTAGTTGATAATCCCAACCTAATTTCAAGAAAATATAAAAAGGAAGAAAGTTTGGTTAGCCAAATACCATTAGTTAAAGGTAATTCATGTCCTCATGAGTGGTTATTTTTAGAAGAACTCCCCTTTGATGTACCATTTGATCTTTCATTATTTAGAACAAAATCTGAAAATGCAATCGATGAAATAGTACTAGAATTCAATAGGCCAACAAATCAATTGATGATTACATTCTAAAATCTCCACAGTCATCCATTAATATGGCCACTACCCCTGAGCTTTTTGAACAATTGTCCACTACCTTGAGTTCACAATTGTTCCCCAAAACTTCAACAATAATACCTTCTAAAGTCCATTCTTCACCACCATTTATACCTACACTCCCTCACCAACCTATCGTTACTCATCCATCATATATTAGTCCTAGTTCTTCATCCACTGCTACATCATCTCCAAGTACTTCAACCCCACATCTCAGTCACTCCCAACTTACAAAAATGGCAAAGAGATATGCTCCTCTTGTTTTACCTGCCCAACTTCATGCTATGCTTGCAGATTATTAGAGTAATATTTTCCTATTTGATGCTATTGGTCACTACACTACCCACCAGCATCTAAACAATATTTCTGACTTTTTTGAATTACATGAAACAGATGAAGCAAATGTCCAGATGAGACTCTTTGCCCAAACTTTGACTGGTGATGTCAAGAAGTGGTTTAAAGCCTTTCCTACCAACCATAATGTAGACCTAGAAAATTTCCAAAGGTTTTTTATTGATAGGTTGGAAAAGAAAAAGAATCCCTTACAAATACTTTCAGAATATGAGAATATTAGAAGAGGACCTAATGAAACTGTTCAAGATTACTACACTAGATTCAATAATATATATAATGCAATCCCAATTAACCTTAGAACCCCCACCTGACTTAGCATTAATAAAGTTCCCTGATGGTTTTGACACAGATATGGCATACCAACTTAGGGAAAGAAACTCCCCAACATTAGAAGAAATGCAAAGTGTAGCTGTTAGTGTAGAAGCTAATTTGCTAGCTAAAAGGGCTAGAGTTAGAAATGAAAGGAGAGGAACTGCGAAGGATGTAACCTCATCATATGACATTAAAATAGATAGTTTAGCCAAAAGTATGGAAATACTAATGGATAGAATCGAGAACATGGAGAGGAAACCTCAATGGGATAACCAACAAGCACCTCAAGTTAGAAACCCAAATTTTAGAAAAAACCAAAACATTGGTAAAAATGGACCAGATCAGAACATTAGGCCTCCCTTTCAAGAAAATTATGCAGAGACATTCCATCCAAGAGATCCTGAACAAGATATGAAAATTAACCTAATGGGAATAAATGATGAGGACATTGTTTTTCTAAACCAAGATCAGCAGGAACTGTATATGTTGTAGCAATTACAAATACAATCTGGGGAATCATTTGATTACAAACGAGGATATGATTCTTCCATACTTGACGTTCATAAACAGTATAATATAAGAACCAAAATGAATGCTGATGTCCCTGACCAAACTAAGAAAACAATACAAAATCAACCCAAGAAAATAAAAGAAGCCCCTATTTCAAAAATCGTCGAAATTCTCCCTATGGAAAACCCAAAACCTTCTAGCCCCACAATTATAGAAATAACCTTTGATCATCCTTTTGCTGATCAACCATCCACTTCAATTCCACCTAAGGAACTAGTGGACAAAGCTCAAAACATCATACTCGAAAATCCACATAAGGAGGTCCCCAATAAAGGAAAATAAGACCAGCCTACTCAAATCCCTGCTACAAAAGTTCAAAACCTTCATACAGAAAAATTCTCTTTGCTATTCAATTTGGGAATGGAGATAGCAAAGCTAAAGATTTCAGTTCCTTTAACAAAAATCATCAAGAATGAAACTTATAAATCACAAATAACCTAAACCCTAAACATCGTTGAAAATGAGGAATCAGTCAACTTGTTTGATGACCAACCAGAAGTCATATTTGGTCCAAATGTTAATGGAAAACCATTAGAAGGAGGATTTCCACCTTTTTACATCAACATTAGTAGCCATGACAAATTTCTACACAATGCAATGTTGGATTCTAGGGCCTCACACAATTTAATGGCCAAATCAGTAATGGAGAAATTAAACATAAACATTACAAGGCCTTACAAAGACTTATTCTCATTTGACTCTAGTCAGGTAAAGTGTCTATGATTTATTAAAGACCTATGTGTCACTTTAGTCCAAGATCCTGCCAAAGCATCCTTATGGATATTGTAGTTGCTCACATCCCACAAAAGTATGGCATGCTGTTATCCAGATCATGGGGAGCCAAACTTCAGGGATCCTTACAACTAGGCATGTCATATGCAACAATCTCTATTCTTGAACAACCTAAGAAACTATACCAAGAAACCTTAATGAAATATATGGTAAGTAGCCAGGATCGGCTTCAAAACTTTCCCATCTACTCCATACACTCAGATATCGATTCTTTTATCCTGTATAATGTTGATCAAACACAAGAACAAATTTTAGACAGTACTAATACAAAACCACAAGAAATTGCAGTTTCTACACAAAATGAAACTAATTAGACTATAGAACTATTCAATAAACAATATGGTCAAATTTCTATAAATGATGAAAAGTTTGTTGCACCAAATAGTGTAAATATAGGTCATGAGATATTATGGAATTCAGAATTTGATGGATCAGTCAATAGGTTACGAGTAGAAGCAGGAGCGTGGATATATAGTTTGGAAAATAATTACTCAAAAGGCCATCCATATAGATTGAATTTTAAATGTACCAACAATATGGCCAAGTATGAGGCATTAATTTTAGGTCTTAAGTTAGTTAGGAATCTAGGAGCTAAAAGAGTTTATGTCATGGGAGACTCTGAACTAATTGTAAAACATATTGATGTTGTATATATGACAAAGGACCCTATATTAATTTGTTATAGTGGAACTATCATAGAAATACTTAACACTTACCTAGAAACAAAGCTTGCAGTAATCCCTAGAAAACACAACATGCAAGCCCGTAGTTTAGCAATGTTTGCCAGTACCTGCAAATTACCCTTCCATCCTAACCATCAGTACACTAGTGAAGTTAGGCACAGACCTACAATTCCAGATAATTTGAAGAATTGGAAACTATTTTCTAATGATAAACATATAAATAACTTTTTAATTTTAGAAGAGGAATTTACCAATAACAATATAGATACAGATACATCAATAGAACCTGACACTATGAATGAAATAGAAATAAATGAGATAGAAGGTGACAAAATAGATAGATTCAACCGAACTAAATTTACCAAATTATATGTAGATAACTTAGAGCAAATTGAGATTGATGAAATAATCAGTGAAGAAACCGAAGTAATTAATCTCAAGGATAACTTCTTACCAAAGGGATTAACCCTTCTGGAAGATTTATTTGATTCAAATGATGTTTCTAGGAAACCTAGAATGGAATCTTTGAGGTCTGATACAGAGGAATGTAATATAGGCACCGATGAAAATCCTAAACTGATCAAACTTTCAAAATCATTACCCCCAACTGAAAAAGTGAAATACATTGAGTTGTTGAAATAATTTCAGGATGTCTTTGCTTGGAGTTATGAGGACCTCAAATGTTATGACACCAACATCATCCAGCACACAATTCCTATTAAAGAAAATCAAAAGCCTTTCAAACAAAAACTTAGAAGAATTAATCATATCTTGTTACCGGAAATTGAAAAACAAATTCAAAGGATGTATGATGCCAAAATAATTGCACCTATCCAATTTTCTGATTGGGTCTCAAACTTGGTCCCAACTAGAAATAAAACTGGTGAGATCAAATTCCGTGTGGATCTTAGAAACCTCAACAAAGTGTCACTGAAAGACAATTAACCACTCCCCAAAATGGATCCACATTTTACAGAGAGTAGTTGGATCAACTAGAATCTCATTGTTGGATGGGTTTTCTGGTTACAATAAAATCTTGGTTCATCTAGATGACCAACCCAAAACTACTTTTACTACTCCTTGGGGAAAATTTATGTATGTGAAAATGCCTTTTGGGCTAATGAATGCAGGAGACACTTCCCAGAGGGCTATGGATATAGCCTTCGCAAAATAAATTCATGATTTCCTTGTGATATATCTAGATGATATTACTGTATTTTCAAAACTTGAAAATAAACATTTTGATCATCTAAGGCAAGTTTTTATTAAATGCAGGAAATTTGGAATCTCCTTAAACCACAAAAAGTCCTTGTTTGGGTTATACGAAGGAAAGTTGTTAGGTCACATAATTTCAAAATATGGTATAAAAATAGACCCTGCTAGAGTAGAAGCCATCCTACAAATAAAACACCCCAGAAACATTAAAGGGTTACAAGATTTCTTAGGAAAAATTAATTTTCTTAGAATATTTATATCTAACCTAACAGAGTTAATTAGATCACTAAACAACATGCTGAAAAAGGACTCCAACATAAAATGGACTATTGAGGCTAAAAAATCCTTTAAAGACATTAAACTAGCCTTGACTAAAACACCCGTGTTAATTAGTCCTAAATTTGACAAATATTTCATCTTGCTTTCCTTTGCTTCTAAGCACACAATTGTTACAGTTCTCTTGCAAAAAAATGATGAGGGCTATGAACAACCCATTGCTTTCTTTAGTAAACCCCTGAGAAATGTACCCTTGAAATATAATATAATGGAAAAACAAGCCTTGGCTTTAGTCAAAGCCATTAAGGATTTTAGGGTATACATCTTATATTCTCATATAGTAGCCTACTTTCCTAATTCAGTAGTTAAAGACATCCTAACTTAGGATGGTCCTGATGGAAAGAGGGGAAAGTGGATTGCTACTATTTTAGAGTATGATATAGAAATCAAACCTACTAAGTTAATTAAGGGCCAAGGTTTATCCAAACTCATGGCTGAATCAAATTGTCATGCCCTGGATATAAACTTTATTGCAGTAATAGATAATGAAGAGGTGATGGCGACTCCACAAATCAGTCAGGCCTTTATTTAATCACCTTGGTATGTTGATATTATTCATGTTTTATTGAATTTACAAGTTCCTCTTGAATTATCTAGGACAAAAACTAGTTTTTTGAAGATTAAATCCTTGAAATTTTGTATATTAGACAATGCTATGTTTTGGAGAGATCATAAAGGTATTCTTCTTAATGGCTTTTTAAAAGATGAGGCTGACAATATTTTGCAAGAGTTTCATGTAGGTGACTACAGAGGACACCTTTACTGGAATACCACTGTAAATAAAATCCTTAGGGTTGGTTTCTACTGGCCTACCTTATTTGCTGATGTCAAAAAATATATGACCTCTTGTCACAAATGTCAATTTTTTGATGGGAAGAAAAATATCTTACCTTTACCCCTCAAGCCAATCTCTGTAGAAATACATTTTCAACAATGGGGTTTAGACTTCATTGGTGAAATTCACCCATCCTCCTCTGCCCAGCACAAATGGATGTTCACAGCCTCAGACCATTTCACAAAATGGATAGAGGCCATACCTTCAAGGTAAGCCACAGATACTATTATCATAACCTTCTATAAAACCAATATTCTATCAAGATTTGGATGTCCAACTAAGCTCATTACTGATAATGCAACAACCTTTAAATCCAAAAGAATAATATATTTCTACAATAAATACCATATCAGCCTTGGCCATTCCACAACCTATTACCCTCAAGGTAATGGTCTGGTAGAATCCTCAAACAAAAGCCTAGTAAACATCATCAAGAAGTTACTAGAGGACAATAAGAAAACTTGGAACAAAAAGCTAGTCAATGCCTTATGGGCAGATAGATTGAATACTAAGAAATCAATTGGTACTTATCCCTATCAACTAGTTTATGGGATGGAAGTTGTCTTCTCATCCTCTTTGG
This sequence comes from Pinus taeda, assembly GCA_000404065.3. Classification (NCBI taxonomy): domain Eukaryota; kingdom Viridiplantae; phylum Streptophyta; class Pinopsida; order Pinales; family Pinaceae; genus Pinus; species Pinus taeda. The sequence continues at coordinate 28,113 of APFE030648387.1, read as the reverse complement.
CAGTACCAATAATGAAGATACTTCACGAATTGCATGTTGAACCAAAAAGTATCCAAAGAAGAATCAACCAAACTATTCATCTACAACAAACTAGAGAATAGGTCTATGTCAGGTATCAAGTTGTGCAGGAAACGATTAAGAAGATTTTTGATAAGAGAACCAATGTTGAAGATTTCTACATTGATGAAAAAGTTTTCAAGTCGAATTCAAGGAGGGAAGACAAAGGCAAACATGAGAAATTTGATTTCCTTTGGAAAGGTCCCTATGTCATTTATGCTTACAAAGGAAATAATGCCTTCTTCTTAAGGGAAATTAATGGTATAGATACAGAAGGTGGGCGAGTGAATGGTTGAATTCTAAAACATTACTTTGAACCAAGTTACTAATTTTTATTTCCCATTTGTACATACTTTATTTACAAAGTCTAGTTTAGATTGGGTGGTGATCTTTAAAGTTGAAGCCCGAAGAGAAGACCCTAAGCTTTAAAAGATTTACTGTAATAATTATCAATAATGCAAATTCAAAGAATGACACTTTGCAAGGTAACATCAGCAACAATTCAAAGGCTACTGGTCTTTAGAGTTCTTGACATTTCACTAGAAAATGCCATCCCCAAGTGGAGCCACTGTTAGGTAACTATACCAATAGGAGACATAATTTTGAATGACTAAGGTTAAGCCTTGTAATATTATACATACATTTGCTTTCTACAAATATTTTCCATATTACCTAAAAATTTAAAAAACAATGTAAAGAGGGCATGTCCTAAAGAAAATAAAATGACAAAAAGAAAAATAGAAGGTCAAAAAATGAAAATATATGAACCCCAAAAAACAAAAAGAGACCAGGAAAGTGTGCAAGTCTAAATGCCACTACTATTTACTTTATGCATAATAATGATTGTGTGCAAGTTATTATTCATGCCACAATCGATGATGATCAAACTATTTAATCTTGGTTATTTCATGCTTTTAATTTTATGTTTATAGTTAGAGAATAAAATATGACCAAACAATTTAATCCTGGCAAATCATTAGATAGGTAGAGAAAATAAAAGGAGGTCATCAGTTTAATCTGAGCCCTTGGATGATATAAGGGTAGAATTAGATAGATTAATTTTCAAAAGAAAAATGGATGTTAGGGGTTCTCTAGTCTAAATGCGCCTAAATAAAATGAACAACAAATGGTACGGTAAGTAATGGGTAAGTAGAAGAAAGGTTGCTAAAGTATAAAATTAGTTGGATCAAAACACATGCATCATGCTTAGACATGTATATCAATGTGTATGATCAACTATGGAAGCAAAAAAAAAGGTTTGCAAGTTAACATGTTTAACTCCCCCTCATTAATTTTTCCCCCTACTTACTAATTCCCTATCCACAAGTATGTTCTAGTACTTTTAATCCTTCAAGTCAAAGAACCTTAGAGCATTTCTCTGACTTTAAGTGGCACCGGACCCTCGCCTTAATGATTTATGGATATCAAGTGTTGGAACCCCCTTCATGAAATACATTTCCCCCTCATTACCCTAATAAAACCCCTTTTCCTAAGGATAAACTTCATTTTCCTAGGAAAAGTGAAAACCCCCATGTAAACCCTATTTCATTCAAAAAACCCACAAAACATCTTATCCTATATGTTGAGTGTATGTAAATAAAGTGTGCAAATATTACATTTTACATTATGCTAAGGGTATACCCACTCCGCCAATTTCATATTAATTTTTAATTTTACTATATAATACCCTTTCCCTAATATTAATTAAATCCCCTATGTAATATCCCAACCCTTAATTTAATTATAAACTATACTATTTATCTCATATCCTGACAAAACTAATTAATCTCATCATTAAGCACCGCCCGACCATTTTAACCCATCATTAACCTATAGTTAATCACAAATCGCCGAAGTTTAAAACCTTGCCTCCCCTTGAAACCCACAATGTTATCACCCTCGCACCTCCCTCGTCCAACTTTCATCCGATCACTATCCCCCTCATCCAATGGTCCACATCCATATTGGTTGCGCCCGATCACCGATTGCTACCCACTCGATAAAGCGGTTTTCCCTGACCTCCTGACTACTATGTGTCAATCTCTGAAGTAGATCCAATGACCCCTCCTAAATACCACCCGACCCTCATAACTGGTGTGATGACCTGGGAAACTAACTCCCCACATGACCTAATAAACCACCTACTGCTCATTCATAAAATTTTCCACCAAAAAGTGACTGTTGCTCCATAAAATGGTCGGGAAGACCTTTCCCTTATTTTTTCCGCTCGAACTCTTTGTAAACCTCTGCAAACCAACGCGACACTTGCATACCTGAAAACTATCAAGTAAACTCATTCCTATACTCAAAGAAGCTGCGAAGACCACCTACAAAGCTCTCAGATCCCATCCAACCTTCCACCATCATCGGAAATGCAAATTTGAAGTCAATTCACCTAAGCTCCATGTATTTTTGAATGAATTACCAAACCCCCTTTCAAAATTTGAAAATGTTCACTCTTGAAGTATTTTAATTAAGTAAAATTAATTCAAAATTACTTTAAATTTAAAAATCCTGCAACCGAACCCTTTTGGAAGTTTCCAGTTTCTGTTTTAATACCCCCGAATAAACCTTTAAATCCAAATTCAAACCCACAAGAACTGAATTATCACTGCCCTTGTTGCCATGGATATCAGACCTATCACAACTGCCCATTTGGACCTAGACCACTTTCCTTTGGCAGACAGGGATTTCCAAATCAAAGATATTAGTGCATATGAGGTCCTGCTAAAACTTGATTGTTTGAGTAGGGACATATATCTAAACCATTCTGATCACATTGGTCTTGGGAATCCAATTTTCCCAAATACCAATTTTCCCAAGTGCATGTCTTCCCTGAAATTGTCCATATGTGCCATTCCTATTACATTCCCAGCTAGAGAACTATTATGTCCCCTGACCAAAAGATTTTGTTCACCATCACAGTGGAATCAATCAATGAGATGTTACATCTCCAACTAGACCCATACCTAACCCCACTCTCCATTGGGGATTTGCTAGATTAGTACTCCAAATTGAGTGCGTCTAGGTTAGCCCAAATATTCCAGACATTCATTGTAGAAGAGCAGCATATTCCCAAAGATCCCCCTTCATATGTTTCTACCATTTTCTCTGAAAGAGGCAAGCACATTGTCAATATGATATCATGAATTTTTGGCTACACTACTAATGAATTTGTCAATGAGCTTATCCTGGCCTTCATGTCTATTTACACCCGAAGACAACGTCCTGTTGTTTTGTATGATTATGTCGAGTTCATAGCTGAAAGAATGCATGAACAATTCACTAGAATGCACAATGAGAGACCATTTAAATACTCATTTGTTGTCTACCATATGTTCCTATACTATCAACCAAACAAATTTACTTTCACACTTAATAATCTTGATACCAGAGGCCAACCCAGGTCTGTCATATTTTGAACCCTACTTTTCCACAAGTTTCAATCACCATACACCTATACATATTTCATTGATTCTTTTGTTCATCCAGTAATGATGATGCTGACACGAAGCGATCCAACCAGAATAAGTCAAGATATCAAAAGGGTGCTTCAGTGGTCTAAACAAAGCAAAGTGGGAGATTGGTACCTTTACCAAAATCACACACAGATAAGAATATATGATTGTCAGCTTGCACCATATAAACTGCCCAAATATCTCCCCATGAGGTTATTTTTTCTAGAGTAATATAGACAAATAATGAACTCTGATGAGATAAATTTTGTCTCAGCTAAGAAAAGATCACAATTTAAAGTAAAAAACCAGTTAGGTCCCTTCATTTGCAATTCTAGAGAGGCAGGGGAGGAGGCAAAACAAATTTTGCAACAAATGAAGTTACGAAAGAGTTTCATGTGGAGGTATGATCCCCAGGAGTTTATGAGCATATTGAGAATGAAGGCCAAGTTGGGACCTTATATTCATCATCCCATACCAGAGATAGACAGATATGCCAATCAATCTGAGCGGGAAGAAAACACTTTTGTAGATAGGGATAGTTCAAAGGTAGATGTAGAGAATACCTTGATTGACATAGAAAGACAGCTTGATGAGACCTCATTTCTCCAGGTACCTAAACAACTATAAAGAACCGTGAGCACCCCTCCTATCATGTAGACTCCTCACAATGAGGAAAAGATCCCCAAAAGGACCAAAGAGGAACCCTCAAGTTCAGGAATGGGCACAACAACTATACAATACGAGACCAGTTAGAGAAAAAGGGCTAGGCTAAATCTTGTTTCATAGCAGGAAGACACGGAAGGCTCAGTAGAAATAACTGATACTGATCTGGACAAAATTAAAGGCACAACTCCATCTAGGGAAACACAGGGACCATCCATATCACAAACCCAAATTTTGGAAAGACAACTAATTGTAGAAGTATCATCATTCATTAGGCCTGCTGATAAGGATATAAAAGATAGATATAAAGAGATCAAGATGAGAAATGAGAAACTAAATGCCCAAACTTATGCTCAATATCTCAAACTCACACCTACCAATCAGACTAGGTTGATGTCATCTTTTGAAATCAAAGAGGGAAAACTATAGATGTCCTTCACAAAAATAATTACACAACGGCCAAGGACATCAACAAATTATAAGAAAATTGAATTTGAAGTGTTGGCAAAGGATATTCATCCCATAGACCAAATTGAGTTTCATAAACAGGCTGGAGAAATGATTTACTCCACCCTTACAGGTAAAACCATAGCTGCCCATCAACTGCAAAATTCATTGACCAACATCTCAGCTCAATATCAGTTAGAGAAGGCCTCCTCAAAGACCAAAGACACCACAATTAAGTCTTTGGAAGACTTAGTGATTGAGTTGGGACATGATCCCAAAGAAATTAAACCCATTTAACAAAGCTAAATCATATAAAGAGAGCCTTCTCTGAGCCTAGGTCGGCTAGAGCTTATGCTTAAAAGTTTGTTTGTAGTTACCTCAGTCATTTTCTTTCTTATAATAACTTCTAGAGAAATTTCTGAGTGATAACAGGTTGGTCCCAACTTAGTAAGAATGTAATAGATAAGGCTACCATCTCCTTTCATAACCTTAACACCTTCTAAGAGAAGTCTAAGGGTCTTGAACATGGAAAAAAAATCTTCCATGGAAGAAAAATTATTGGGGTCCAATGTAAGCAACTCATTTTCGAGTTGATGGGCTCTAATTTCATTTTTAATTCAAAAAACTTTAGTGACTTGTTTCATTGCTTCATTAGGAGTATCAAGTTCTACGATATGGAATCTAAGGTCTGGAGAAATAGACATCCCTATCAACCCATGTGCTTGATCTTGCCTATTCTCCAATTTGCTTGCCTTATCTTCATCTTGAAGTTTGGTTTCTTAGCTTGAGGCTATTCTGTAAAGACCTTTACTTCTAAGTAAATCCGCAATGTAGGACCACCATTGGAAGAAGTTGGTGCTATATATTAAGAATAACATTGCATGGACTTTCCATTTTAATTAAAACAGAAACTATAGATCCTGAAACTAAGTGTTCCAATGGAAATATCTGAAAAAATTAGGCTGATTAAAAAAATGGCTCTAAAAAGGGCTTCCAGATGAAGAACTTATGCCTTTTTGAAGAAAAGTTGTTGAAGATGTTGACAAAGTGTGTGAATGTGTGGAAATGAATGATAATGTTATATTAAAAAAAATCTCCCCCCCTTTCGAAACATAAATTTAATTAGCTCACTTTAAAAAAGCAATTATGTGACTCACTTTTATAAATAATTCAAAGTCACTTTTACAATGGTACTTTATGAGCTACCCACTAAATTGTAACTTAAATAAAAGATAAAGAGACTTTAGAATTATAAGTGACTCACTTTTTATAATGGGTGAGAACACTTTTACATAAAGTAGCTTTAAAACATAAGCTACATGTGTTTTTTGAAAAAGTAACTCAATAAAAATAAAGACTTCGACCCAAGACCTCCATTCCCATAAAATAATTTTCGACCAAGTGAGCGAGTTTAAAAGGTAGATAATTATTAGAAAAGAGGAAGGTTTTTTTTTTAGTCACTGAAGCTTTGGGGTGTGTGCTTACTTGAGAAAGCTCTTTTTTTCCTACTAAACAAAAAAAACAAACCTTAGACATGAAGTTAGCTTTCGCCAGAAACTAAATATTTTCCTCAATGTTTCTGATTTTCCGAGATCGCACTAAGCCGCAGCGGAAAGGAGCATACACATGAGAAAAATCCTTCCTTTCTATTTCTAATTTGCCCAGATCGCACTGAGTCGTGGGGCAAAGAGAATACACAAAAATAAAAGGTATAGATCCTGTAATAAAAAACAGAGAACTAAATAAACCGAAATAAACATAGAGAAAATAACTAAAAACTGCAAATAGACATTGTATACCTCAAGATCTTAAAAATGACGTAGTTGGGGCTACTAGAAACCTTTTGGCATCAAACAAAAGGGGTTTCTCACTAGAACAGATTCTCCTAACACAATAGAGCAGTTTGCTTGGGCTGAAAGTAGTCAGAAATAATAGATCTAGGAAACGACAGTCAGATGCAGTTCTACTAACTTCAGATTTGGATCGCCAACGAATGTGGCCCTCAAATAGCTTTGATACCATGTATGAATTTATAGGGTAAGTTCCTCATATAGAATACCAAAAGATACTGCTCACAAATAGATCACAGATCAATACAACAGTATCCTTGACATGGTTAAAACTGTTAGAAAATTATATATTACAGAGTAATGGAACACATAAAATATTGCAGAAATATCATCAAAGAAAACGCATAAAACAAGAGAGACACAAATATATGTGGTTCACCCAGTTTGGGCTACATCCACGGAGAAACAATCAATCCTTCTTTAATATTATCCAATAAATTGAAGAGATACAACCTACAGCAGATCTGTTGTAATTCCCTCTTCGCTCTCAATCTCCTCTCTCTTCCTCACTCAGAATACAGATCTACATAGATGCAATACAATTCCCTCATATATAGCAAGGGTTTTTCCTCTATGGAAAAAAACCCTAAATTAAACATAACTTCTACCATCAAATCTCCGCCTAATGAATGACCTAGATTGACTACGAAATTACAACATTTTACAAGGTAATTTTACATATATTCTTAGCTTCGAGGGCGCTACCCCTGATCCCTTGCTACGGGGGGCTCCTAAAGGTCACAGCCACCCCCCTTGGGCCCCCCCTGTAGCAAATATTTTATGGGCGGCATTGCCACCCCATTATGAACTGGGGTCCAATGCGGCGATACATTTGAATACATAGGATAATCACGCTCCACACCCAACAATCTCCCACTTGGATATTGATTATAGAAACTTCATCACTGCTTCATTTGCTGGACAATGACTCCAATTTGGACCTAGTTGTTTCTCATCTTCTTCATCATACTTGAAGACCAATTGAAACCGAGAAATACTCGGTTTCTCCATGGTTACAGATTTGTTAACATAAATGTAGGATTCTGGCTAGTGTGTATGTTTTCGAGCTTCAACTGTCCATCTTCCAATGCTGACCATATGAAATGGTACTTGAGTTGTATATGTTTAGTCTTGGAATGAAATGTAGAGTTCTTTACAAGATGTATGTAACTCTCCCTATCACTGTATAACTTTCCTAACTCCTGTTTCTTACCCAATTCATCTAGAAACATTTGTAACCAAATCATTTCTTTACTAGCCTCTGTAGCAGAAACACACTCTACTTTTGTTGTTGAGAGTGCAACAACACTCTGTAGTTTAGAGACCCAACTGGCAGTTGTTCCACCTATAGAAAACACATACCCTGTTGTGCTCCCCCTGTTATCTCTATCACCCACCATATCTGCCTCAACATATCCCTGTAGAGCAATGTTTGAACCAGCAAAGCATAATGCATGATTTGTGGTACCTCTCATATACCTGAGAATCCACTTTATAGCCATCCAATGTTCTTTTCCTAGATTTTTCATGTACCTTCTTACAACTCCCAATGCATGTGCGATATTAGGCCTTGTGCAGACCATTGCATACATTAAGATTCCAACTGCTAATGCATATGGAACTTTAGACATATGAGCCATTTCTTCCTGAGTCTTGGGACAATCCTCCTTACTTAATTTGAAATGGTTAGCCAAAGGTATACTAACTGGTTTTGCATTCTGCATATTAAACCTTCTCAACACCTTTTCTATGTACCCACTTTAAGACAATGTTAATTTGTGATTCTTCATGTCTCTAGTTATTCTCATACCAAGGATTTATTTTGCAGCACCCAAATCCTTCATTGCAAATGAGTTTGCCAATTTTATTTTGAGTGCATTTATTTCTTGATTGTTAGAACCTGCAACAAGCATGTCATCTACATACAATAACAATATAATATAGCTGCCATCATTTTGCCTTTTGAGATAAACACAATGATCAGAGTGACATCTAGTATAACCTTGTTCAGACATAAACTTGTCAAATTTTAGATACCACTGCCTTCGAGCCTGTTTTAAGCCATGCAAGCTCTTCTTCAACCTGCACACTAGTTTTTCCTTCCCTTTTACCTCATATCCTTGTGGTTGCTGCATATATATATGTTCCTCCAAATCCCCATGGAGAAAGGTTGTCTTTACATCTAACTGCTCAAGATGCAAATCTTCAGTTGCAACTAGAGTTAAAATAGTTCTGATTGAAGTCATTTTAACAACAAGAGAAAATATCTCATCAAAGTATATACCCCTTTTCTGTGCAAACCCTTTCACCACAAGTCTATCTTTATACCTTTTTCTAACTCCATCTTCTTCCTTCAACTTGTAAACAAATTTATTCTGCAATGATGTTTCATCTGTAGGCACCCTGACTAAGTCCCAAGTCTAGTTATGTGCTAAGGAGTCCATCTCTTCTTTCATTGCTTGCTCCCACTTCTTCCTGGTTTCTCCCTACATTGCTTCTTCATAACATTCTGGTTCACCAAAATCAGTCAACAACACATAATATAATGAAGGATAGTATCGTTTAGGGGGTCTACTTATCCTAGTAGATCTTCTAACACCACTTTCAGGTGTTTGAGGTGCTTGTTGCTATCGTGGTTGTTGTTCTGGCTATTGATCATTATGATTTTCAGACACCATCACTTTTCCTGGGATCTCATCAAGCACTATGTATTCTCTATTTTCTTTTTCCTATTTCTTTTCCTGCAGTTGATCCTTATACAAAACCTTTTCATTGAATATGACATCTATGCTCCTAATGATTTTTTGCTTTTCATAATCATAAAAGCAATAACCAAAATCATTAACACCATATCCAATAAAGGTACATTTCTTTGATTTTTCCTCAAGCTTTGTTCTATTTTATTTATTAATGTGGACAGAGGCTTCACAACCAAAAGAATTTAAAAAGAAGTAGTTTACCTTCTTTTCTCTCCATGCCTCCTCTAGAATACCACCATCCAAGGAACTTGAAGGCCCTCTGTTTATTAGATAAACAAAAATATCTACAACATTTGCCCAAAATTGTAAAGGCAATCCTACATGCAATCTCATGCATCTTTCATGCTCCATGATTTTCCTGTTCATCGTTTTTGACACACCATTTTCTTGTGGTGTTCCTAAAACTATTTTCTCTCTACGAATTCCATTCTCCGAACAGTACCTTTCAAACTCTTTGCTGCAATATTCGCCTCCATTATCTGATCTGAGACACTTCAACCTTTCACCTCTCTCATTTTCAACCAAAGCTTTCCATTTCTTGAAAGTATCAAATACTTCAAACTTATTTTGAATACAATAAATCCAAGTTTTTTTGGTTGCACCATCAATAAAAGTAACATAATAATGAGAGCCACCAAAAAACAATACCTGAGCAGGTCCCCATACATCTGTTTGCACAAGCTCTAATTTTTCACTCTTCTTTTCTTTCCCAACTCTAAGGAATATGACACTTATGTTTTCCATAAATATAATTCTCAGAGAATTTTAAATCAACATGCTTCAAACCTGGAAAAAAAATTCTTGAGTGAAGAAACAGCATCCCCTTCTCACTCATGTGCCCGAGCCTATGATGCCACAATGCCGTATCTTCTCCTGTAGATGTTAAAGCATTAATAAAATTAGAAATACCATTGTATAAATACAATGTATCAACCTTTCCTCCTTTTTCTATTACCAGGGATCCTTTAGTGACCTTCCAGATTTTATTTGTGAAAGTAGTTACGCAACCTTCACCTCCTAGCTGCCATGTTGAAATCAGATTTTTCTTCAGATCTGGAACATGCCTTACCTCCTTCAACAACCACTGATTTCCATTTTGCTGTTTTATGAAAACTGTACCCATTCCAATGATTTTACAAGGTTTATCATCACCCAATCAAACTTGTCCAAAATCTCTTTGAACATAATCATAAAAATATTTCCTATCAGGTGTGCAATGGAATGAGGCACCTGAATCTACCACCCATGCATCAATAAATTTTCTAATGAAAGAATCAAAGCATCTTGTAACACATCACTTGTTACATTTGCTTCATGATTAGTTTCCTGTTGCGCGTCTCCTTCATTTCCCTTTCGAGACTTGCAAACTTTCTTCAGGTGTCCTTTCTTCCTACATTTCCAGCACACTATCCCCTATCTGGACTTGGATCTGCCTTTCTTGACTTACATTGATATCCAGGGCTCTTTCCTCTTTCCATTTTTCTTCCCCTAGTCTCTGCAGTCAAAGCATTTCCTGATGTCTCACTGAATCTTTTCCGTCACATTTCCTCACTAAGGATTGCACTAACAACATCCAAACATTAAAGTACTAGATCCAGAGACAGAATTACTAATGGCCATAACTAAACCATTCCAACTTTCTGGCAATGAGCACAGAAATAACAAAGCCCTAACTTCATCATCAAAAGTTACCCCTACAGAACTTAACTAACTGGTAACTATATTAAACTCATTTAAATGATTAGTAACAGATCCACCTTCTGACATCTTCATATTAAATAAACGCTTCATAAGAAATACCTTATTTGAGGCCAAGTGTTTTTCATATAGTTTGGCCAATTTGGACATTAGACCTTTTGTTTTCATTTCCTTTGAAATATTAAATGCTACCCACACCGCTAGGCATAGCCTTATTGTTCCAAGTGCTTTTCTATCGAGAATATCCCATTCTATGTCTGTCACACTCGCTGGCTTCTTTGTATTTCCACTCAATGGTTAGTACAAATCTCTCTGATACAGATAATCTTCCATCTACATCTTCCACAGCTAGCAATTTTGGTTGTTGAATTTTTGGACCCTAAACCTACCATCTTCTACCATTTCTCCCACTTGAACTAGGAATCCTTCTCTCTTACGAGTTTATCAGCCAAATAAACCTTCGTCTCTAATACCAGTTGTTAGAAAACTATATATTACAAAGCAATGGAACACATAAAATATTTTAGAAATATAAACATGGAAAACGCATAAAATAAGAGAGACACAGATATATGTGGTTCTCCCAGTTTGGGCTACATCCATGGTGAAACAACCAGTCCTTCTTTTATATTATCCAGCAAACTGAAGAGATACAACCTATAGTAAATCCATTGTAATTCCCTCTTCGCTCTCAATCTCCTCTCTCTTCCTCACTGAGAATACAGATCTACATAGACACAATACAATTCCCTCATATTTAATGAGGGGTTGACTTCCAGGGCAAAAAGCCCTTAATTAAACATAACTTTTACCGTCAGATCTCTGCCTAATGAAAAACCTAGATTGACTACAAAATTACAACATTTTACAAGGAAAATTTACATCTATTCTTAGCTTCAAGGCCACCGGCACTGATGCCCCCGCCAAGGGGGCGCTCCCAAAGGTTGTAGCCACCCCCCTTGAACCCCAAAGGTCGTAGCAAATATTTTGCGAGGGGCGTTGCTGCCCCATTATGAACTAGGGTCCAATGCAGTGATACCTTTGAATACAGAAGATAATCAAGCTCCACACCCAACAAAAACCCTCAAAGAGGGAAACAATCCATGACCTGAGTCAATGTGGCCACTTCAGGAAATTTATTAATAGAAGAATGAAAATTTACATAAGCTTCTCTCATGAATAGTTACCCTACAAATGAGCTTACATTATTTTTAAAGAGCGATCATGGACCAATCAGGTGTTAAGCCATGGATCAAGTGTTGGTAATATGAAAGAGAGAATGAACCATCGGATCAGTACATATCGTGACCATCAGATTGCAAGCTACGAAAGTACATAGTAAAGAAACACACTTTACCTAAATCTACACTAGACCATGTTATACTTAACTATTTCCTATATTTCAGAATGTCCTAACACCATCTTAACCCCAAATATATCAAGCGTCAAGAGGGATCCAATCTCTCAAGGTGAAAACCTTTTTTCTAGTGAAAAACATTAGGAAATGTTTGCACCTCAAGAGATTGGATCCTTCTCAATAGTTGATATATGATTAATATGGATCTAGGTTGGTTATATAATACTATATAATATCTATATTTGTATTTTTGTCTTTTTGTTATTCCCTCTTTCTATCCCACCCCCCAAATATACACACACTGTCTCTCCCTCTCTTACCCTTCTTTGTCTATCTCTCCCTTCCCCTTCTCTCCCTCTCTATCTATATCCTTCTCTAGTTCCCTCCCGCCCTCCTCTCTCCCTCACTCTCTCTTCATGACTCCCTTGTCACCTCCCCTCTCTCTCCACCTTTCTCCCTCTATGTTTTTCTTGTTCCCTCCCTCTCGTGCCCCTACAATTCCATCTCTCTCTCCTCATCTTTATCTTCGTTCCTCTCTATCCCTTATCTCCCACCTCCCTCTATCTCTCGCCCCCAAATCACTCTCTGTTTCTCTCTCTCTTCCATCCAACTATATCACTATCTCCCCCTACCACACCCCCACATCCTTCTCCATCTCTATGTCTCCATCTCTCTCCCTTCCCTTTCTCTCCCTATCTCTATCATCTCCTCTTCTTTCTCTTCCTCCTCTCCTCTCCCCTCACTCTCTCTCCATCTCTCCCTTCTCACGTCTCTCTCTTTCCACCTCTATCTCTCTATGTCTTTGTTCTTTCCTCTCTCTCTCTCTCTCTGTCTCTCTCTTCCTTCCTCTAACTCCCTCTCTCGCACCTCACTCTCTCATTCTCTCTCTCTCTACCCTCCAACTTTTTCACTATCTCCATCCCTCTCTCTGCCCCCTGCCCAACTCTACCTTAAATTTGATCACATTGTATTGTGTTTATGAAATTATATAAATTAAAAAAACTTATTGGTTGTAAAATACTAACCTATATTTTGGATCAATCATGTCAAATAAAATAAAATAATGAAAAACTTTTAAAAGTCATGCGCTATACTTAATCTATTG
>APFE030648385.1:42057-60644 GCA_000404065.3 Pinus taeda | reverse complement strand
AAAGGAATACTGGCCAGCCTTCTTTCCCTGTATGTTTTGAACCTTTGAAATTCTTTTGGGGGTAGCTGCAGTTGGGCTTTGTGCATAATTTCTTCCAATGTGTTTTTCTGCTGAAATAAATCATCAAATAAATCTTTTTCTCCGGAGAATACCTTTATCTTGATTGCTGTTGTAAAATTGTGGGCGACCTCATAAGGGTCAAATGGCCTTGCAGTGAATTTGAAGAGCTATAAGCACGTGATATTCTTTACTTCTGCAAAGGCGTGACCTACATCGAATAGCGAGAACGCCCCACAGGCTATAGGAAACTGTGGCCATATAGCCTTCTTTTTGTCTTTTAATTCTTTAGTTAGGCCTCCTTCTCCACAGGTTTGGTAGGCAATCTCTCGGGCTAAGAGTTTATCAGGGATATATACAAGCAGGACATGAGGGGGTACAAAACTTCCAAAAACCCTGACATAAGTAAACATTTCTTCCCCGAACCATCTTGCGACAGTGAGGATGTCTACTTGTGCTTCAGGCGAGCATCTCGGAGGGTCTTTATCATACAGAATTCTATACAAGGGCAACATAACTCCATGACAAATTTGGTAAAAGTATGGGACGAACTAAGAGTCCCATAACTCTTTGTGATATACATGAATGGGTAGAGGATCTTGTGTCGTCCACTTCCAACCCATAACAGGAAACTTAGAAATATAATATATTTCATCCATTATATACGCAGAAAGGTAAAAAGGAGGATAAATCCTCTGAGCCGTAGCTCTTTTGGACCGGTAATTGCCAATGGCTGTGGCCAGGTTATCAGACAAAACTCTGGCCCAATCTACAATGGTGGCATTTGTGGCGGCATCCAATAATGGAAGCCACTCCCATGAGAATTTGTTAATATCTGGCATTCCAAATATCCTACAGAGCATGGTAGCAGCAAAGCAGTATGAAGAGGTAAGGGCACTAGTATTGTACATACCGTGTTTGTCTTTCTTGAGTGGCTCATCTCTCCTAGACCAATCTTTGGTAGTTTCTGCCAGGTTTGGATTTTCTTATACAAAATTATCTGTAAACTATCTGTTGTATATGAACCAACGAGTCCTTGACCATGAACCTTGAACTGTCTATTTTTTATTTCTTTATTATCCAATATCCATTTGACCATGTCTGTGTATGGGAGGATTCTTGTCCTTGCTGCTATCCAATGTAGGAATGAGCAAGCTAGCTCTGCGAGGGATGCTTCAGAAGAGCTTTGTGAACCTGCGACAACTGTAACCTCCATTACTTTGGGATTCTCCTCTTCGAGCATGTTATACATTCCTTCCCACGTAACTATTCCCGCATCCCTGTTGCAAGCCGTGTCTGTGTACAAGGGTGCCATTTTCTCTTCTTTGGAGCTTGGGGCTTTGCTTTTCTTTCCCATTTCAGCCTGTGTATTGTGTTGTATAGTCCTCTACTCTTCGTGCCTGCAATTCACAAGTGAGGTGAAATTGAATGACAAGGAAGGGTGATGGGAAAGTTTTAAATGTTGCAAACATACCAAATATACCACCTTACGTGAAATGTTCTTTGAAGAGCACGCACCCATATTCTATTAATAACTGACAGCTAAATCTTTTATTAGCTTTTAAAGCGCATAACCATGTGTCAGCTTAGGGAAACTACTTTTCTTGAATAACGAGCCCGAAAGATTTGCGATGGAGCGATTTTGCGATTTGCTACCGCAACATCACAGATCGCGAAATCGCAAAATCGCAAAATCGCAGAATCATAATGTCGCAATATCGCAGATCGTGAAATCGTAGAATCGCAATATCGCAGAACCGCAATATCGCAATATCGCACTATCGCAATATCGCAAATCGCAGGAATATTATGTATGACAAATTTTTTGTGAACCTATTCCTTGCGAGATGCGATGTTGCGATCGGTGGCATCGCACATTGGCAGATTTATTGAAGTGTTTTAAGTAATTTATGCTGAATGCGATGCGATATTTGGTCGTTATAGTTATCTCGTGAATATTGGGATTGTGTTTGTGAGGTGGCATCCCACTATTTTCTTGCGATGTGATTTCCCTTGGTCGGGTAATTTTTACCTTATCATAAACTTAGATTCTAAGAGTTTCCAAGGTAGCTTCCTAAGCTTATGATGGTAACTTTATTTGCGAAAAAGAAATTTAAATGCTACTTTAAATTCTTCAGATTTTAATAACTGAGGGTCCCCCCTTTTTTAGTATTATTACTAGTACTAAATAAGGAGGGGGGGTTGTTGGTGGCCACAACACCTCCCAAAGCCACAAATTATTTTCCTTGGTCCTCTTAAAACCTAAGTCACACGGCTTAAGACCACGATACCTCCTTTTTTGCGACTTAGCGACTTGCAACTTTGCCTAGACACAACCTTGTGACCCTGCAACCCCACCATCTTGCGACTTACGACTTCCTATCAACCTGCGACCTATACAACAAGTCGCTTAGTCGTACTTCTATCTTTGCGACCTTGTGACCTACCTCCCCTGCAATAGGCCTATCACCTGCTGAAACTCCTTCTATATTTTCATGTCGTCTCTCTCATCGTGGGATTGTGTTTTTGACATGCCAGGTGACGTGGACCTCGAGTTCATATCCATCTCTTCTTCGAAGATGAGATGGCTCCCCCAACCACTAAGGTTTCTCACAAAGGCTCTAGAAGTAGGCCATGGGAGGCCGACCAAGATGAGGAGCCACCCATCTTCGGGGACACAACTTACAACATTAGTAAGACCACAAAGCTCTCCTCTTACAACATCTATGAGGAGTTTTCAAAGTTAAACATTCTGGAAACCCAGAAGGACTTTCCAGTATACATAAATGTCAAAAGGTCAAGATTACACAAGATAGTGGCATATCCCCCGATCTTCCCATGCATAGAAACTATTGAATGGATCTTACAAAATATAGATACAAATTCATGGGCGATCAGGGATCATGCTTGAGCACCTATAATCGCAATCTCCCCTGCAGACATCCACACCTACTATAGACTCCCAAAGAGACAAGAGGTTTTCAATACCATGTTGCTCTTTGAGTTTTTGACCCCGGTGAAAGACATCCTAAAGGAATGGTGGTAATACCTGTCAAAGTTCTGGGTCAGAACGGATCAGGCATACAAGACACATGGATTGCACAAGGTATATCAATTAATTGTTGTGAAGATGTGCCACTTATATGGTAAGGTGGACTGTGACTTTTTTATAGCACCTGAGTCCCACTCATGTACGGTGTTGCCACTCGAGGAACTATTTTTAATTGGGAAAGTATCCTCTCATCATCCTTGAGAACAAACATAGTTGTGGCCAAGCTCCCAAAACCAGAACAACCTCTGGAATTTTATATGTCTTCATACCTCCTCGATGTTGTATGCTTGAGATGTTACTTTGAACATTGGAGCTGCAATTGGGACTCATCGACAGCCAACCCCGTGCACTGCCATTACAGGGTTTTCTAGGACATGGCTCTCAAAGCTATGATAAACGTAATATATGAATCTTTCATCATCTTGTTGTACCAACTACTATTTGGGGAAGAACCACCATGCATGTCAAAGAGGGCTATGAAGATTGTGGTCAAGTTAGAACATTGGTTCCCCATCCAAGAAGAAACATTCATCAGAGTGTTTGGTACCCATATGGGCCCTCATGCCTTACCCAGGTTCGTCACGGACAAGACACTCCTACGAGAGGTCTGCTACCAAATGACACAGGGTTTTTCAAGGATATTGAACAAAGGAAAAAAGAAACCATGGCCCGGTTTCCCTCTCATCATCGAAGCATATGTGGTGGAGAATTTCAAACAGGTTGAGGCAGAAGCCGATGCATTGAAGGGAAGCCACTTTGCGATCCTCAACTAATGGACATATGATCTCAACAAAGTTGTAGAGCCCACTATAAAAAGGCATTTGGTCATATTCTCATACCAAACAGGATCATGAAGATGGGATTAAAAATTGGTATAATGCTACAAGGGAACTTATCCCAAGTGAGCAGCAGGCCAAAGAAGATGAGCTCCTCGATTATTCCTAGGAAGACGTGAGCCTCAAAGAAAGAGATTCCACCATAAAGAAAAAGCAGCACGGGGTACCAAAAGGCACCAGGGAATCTGAGAAGCAAAAAGGAAAAGAGGTCGAAGACATCTTGAGTGAATATGAAGAGGAGGACACTAATACTACACCGGAACAAAGGAATGCCACCTTTGCAAGGAAAAATCAAGAGCTTAAGAGGCAAAGGGAGCTAGAGATTAAAAAAAAAAAATCTCAAGATTCCAGCAACCAAGGCCAGAGTGAGAAAAGGAGACAACAGGAAGAGCGAGAAAAGGAGAACCAGCTGCAAGAAAAGCAACAGGAAGAAAGAAGGGTGCAGGAAGAGGCAGAGAAAAGAAAACAAGAGGAAGCTAAAAGGGCGCGGGAAGAGGCAGAGAAGAGAAACTAGGAAGAAGATAGAAGGGCACGGGAAGAGGCATAGAAGAGAAAACAAGAGGAAGAAGCGGAGAAGAGAAGGTAGGAGGAGAACATGAAATTAGAGCAAGAGCTAAAACATATGGAAGACGAGCTAGAGAGGCAACAAGCGCTTGCAGATCAAGAGAAAATATGACAGGAAGAAGAACTAAGGAGGAATAAAGAAAAGGAAGTTGTGGAAAGTGAACAAGGAGAGACTAGAAAAACAACTGTACTGGGTACATGGAAAAGTGAACTTCCCCCATTAGATGTGACTCCTACCACTCCCCTCACTGATAGAGACCTCCCCCTGCAAGAACTGGGTATCTCAGAGGGACAGGACGAGGAGGTCCTAGATATCACAAGGCTCACTTTTGATGAAGTAAACCTCAAAATTGTGCAAGAAAGGAAAAAATATTGTGCCAGGAATCCAGCTGAGCCTTTATCAGTAACCACGACCAAGGATATTGTACCCAACATTATAGCAAACCCACAAATGATTGCCTCAGTAGGGAGAGCTTTCGTTGCTGCCACAAAATACATTGTGGCCCGGATGAGAAAACAAATTGCAAACCTTCAGAATAAGCTTTACGCATCTGAACTAAGGGCCACCATGGTGAAGCAAGAGAGAAGAAAGCTAGAGGAAGAGAATGCGGCACTCCATTTAGTTCACACAAGCACAACAAAATTCCAGGCAGCAATCGAAGTAGAAACAGAGACCCTTGGGGAGACCATGGCAGTAGTCTACAAAGAGATGTCCAAACTGCATCACACAGTGGCCCCAATCATGACAATCCAATCCCACACAAAAGAAAGAGTCATGATGCTTAAGGAGGTTATGACTGCTTTAGATAAGATACACGAATGGTCTGTCAAGTACCCAGTAGCACCAGCAGTGGTCCTAACAAGGATTGGATCACCATGCAGGATACCAAGGTTCAACTCCACATCAAAATTCAATCTAATGAAAAATTGACCAAAGATGTGGACAGGGTATTAGCATCTTATAGGCATCTATTCAGCGTCTTAGAATCTATGATCCAATTTCATGGGGTCCCCTCTATAGGAGAAGTCAGACAGGTAAGGAAGTAGGATGAGATCTCCAAGGAAGTACAGACATTCGTAGATACATATAAACAACTAGCCCGTACAAAAGACATGCCAATAACCAAAGTAAATATCACCTGTTATGTGTAGAACCAACGAGGATCTACACCAAATTGGTAACCTTGAACAACCAGGTGCATGCCAAACGGACCACCCTCATCCCATATGCACTCGAGTTCCTGCACCGACATGATGAAGATCAGCCACAGATCACTCCCATCGCAGCGGAATACAACCTATGGTGCACATATTTGACATAACAGATCAGTCTTGACATTCTGGCCGTTGCCATTGTTCAATTAGTGAATTAGGTTGATAGCTTATTTTTTGTGATGTATCTATTTCAATAGCATAGAGCATTTTTTTAATACGAAAGGTCATGTGGAATACCAAAGGTCATTAGGTATATGAAGAGTCATGAGGAAGTTTAAGGGTCAAGAATAGGCTGAGTCACCCTCACACTATAAATACACCTTCATGCCTCATTTGTAAGGACCTTTTGCTGAGGACTTTTTTGGAGATATATATACATTGCTTAAGAGAATTGATTCTCTTCTAATTAATGCAAGGAGTGATTGTATGTTTCCACTATTGGATTCTTCAAATCTTTTATGTCCTAATTCCATGAGTATTTTCTTCACTTGATGGATCGGATGTTTCAGAAAGCTCTTTGATGTGCGGTCTCCTCACATGTTGTCTCATACTACAAAATTTGTGTTGCTTCGTATGAATGGTATTTGATTCGCTAACTCTATGCTTGTGCCAGTGAATTATTTCGTTGGTATCAGTATAATCTGTTTTGATTGCACATTTATTTATTCTCATAGATGTTTGATCATTGTGAATTAATTTACAATTGTTAAGCACTTTATCTTGGCAAACATGAGTCGTATTTGAAGCCTGCTAACAGTAACTTTACATAAGGTTTATGTTGTTTATAGTCTGTCTATTCATGGTTTATGCATCATAAGATATTTGTCAATTATTTCCTTGTATTTATTGAGGTTTGTGCTTTCAATTGAGTTCATATTCCACCTTCGTCTAAAGCAAGCTCTAGTTGGGAACCTACACCAGGGATCTCTATCGCAAATGATGCAGGCTCTAGTTGGGAACCTACACCAGGGAGATCCCCTTTGCTGTTGGCGAAAAATTCCAGCCCGTCAACAGGGGTACACTTCCTTTTCCCCTCCATGTGTTAG
Organism: Pinus taeda; assembly: GCA_000404065.3. Lineage (NCBI taxonomy): Eukaryota > Viridiplantae > Streptophyta > Pinopsida > Pinales > Pinaceae > Pinus > Pinus taeda. The sequence goes on along the minus strand of APFE030648385.1, from coordinate 53,874 downwards.
AACCCCCATGCATCTCACTTGACTCGTTGCAAGGTCACACACTTGCTTTAGCCCAAAGTTATCATACTTATCTCTACATGCTACCGTGATCAAGGAATTACACTACCAACCACTGCGGGGACTCCTACTCCAAACTATCTCAGGTCTAGTTGGGACTTATTACTGGGGACATCCCCTGAATGTTGGTAGGTCCAACACCATTAGCACATCTCTTTTCTATTTAAAGAAAGAGAGGAGAGGAACCTTACCTTCCAATTTAGTTTTCTCCTGAAAGGGTTTCCCATCATATATCATGTGTTAATTGTGGTTTGTGAGTTTTTATTTCATTGTTTTGTATTTTCTAAATAATTATAATCTACATGCATACACAATAAACAATAATTTTCATATCTATAAAGCTAAAGAGAAATAAACCCCCATACTGTAGATTTCAGATGCTTAAGTAAAATTTTATTAAATCTATTATGACGAACTATCGAGTGGAATATCCATGGTAATTTATGGATTCAATAGTTTCTTGTTGTTGACTTGAAGCCCCTATGATGAGAATGTTGGAGTGAAAAATATTAATTATGGTTCTATTATTCAATATTTGTGCTCTCCAATTGTGATAAAATACTCCCCATAGGTGATTGAGTTCCAACACAATTGTTCTTCTTATTGTCATGATTTCCTTGGATCTCAATATCCTTTTCAGGAATCCTCTCCAAGAGAATTTTTTACATGGTATTCATGGATTTTTGTATTTATTCCTTGTATTCATTCATATTCTTTTTCATTTTATCCATCATTTCTTTGTTTAAACTTTTCTTGAAAACCTAATAAATCCACCTTTTTTAACAAACTAGCATTTATTTCACTAACTTTATTTTCTAATTGAGAGAACCTAAAGTTTGAATCTTAACTTTCTTCATGAGTCTTAGATGATCCTTCTAGAGGTTCAGTTGGTTTATTAGTTTTCTTTGTGGCCATGTTGGAAAATAATAATAGTAGTCCTCTTTGTCACAACTTTCAATCACCAAAAAAAGTTGGATCTTCTAATCGACAGTTAAGTCACTTGCAAGTTACGTACCTTTAAAGCCTTAATTTGAATAATATTTGAATAGCTAAAATTTTATTGATATATCTCAGATATTTCAACCCTTTCGAATTTGAAATTTTTATGTGTAATACTTTGATATGTCTTCTCAACAATTCCATAGGTCTAACCAAAATTTGATATGCCAAGGGAAAGTTACAATAACTTTTCCAAAACTTGTTGATTTTTTGCCTCTTCCTAAGAGAAAAATTGTATAGTGTGCCATGTGTTCAATTATTCAAATATAATTCTAAAAATTTCATAGTCTTAAGATGTCTTCTTTATTGTCTCCAAGTTTCACTATCTGAAACATCCTAGAAAAAAAAGATATAGTAAAAATGTTGAGATGTATCATTTGAAATAGATTTCAGAACCAATCACATGCACTAACTTCCACATCATATATCTCTTAAAATATAGCAAACTAAAATAAGAAATTTTAATAAGATGTTTCCAAATGTATCTCCTCAATATTGTTAAATTTTCCCCATCTGAAACATACCAAAAAATGTTATAGCAAAAATGCCACAATGACCTATTTGAAGCAACAAAACCTTAGGGTTGTGCGTTATTATACCAAATGTTATGAACCATGCTCCTTAAAAATGAAAAGAAGTCAATAATTACAACCAATTATGAGGAGGATACCTCGTTTTACAATGAATACAATAGAGAGGACACAATATGATGATCTTAAGACTAGATCTACTTAGGATATATATAGGACAAAGAGGCTACAATTATGATAACATTTGACCATAAAAGGCTCTAGCGTACATAACAATATACAATAGAAATGTAGTCACTCAATATCTAGAGCTTAATAAGGAGTTTTAGGGTAAATATGAGGCTTCTATAGGGCTTAACATCTTATATGTCCTAGGGATAAAGGATAGGGATACTAAAATTTGAAAACATTATGCTTTTGTTAATTTTCTTGATTTGGAAGTGGACAGTATGGTTATGTCATTGCCAAATTATTTGAATGACATTTCTAAACAATAAGGGGATCATTGGGTCTTTTAAACACACACCACTTCTCATGAAGGAATCTAATATCATTTAAGATCCAAGAAACTTAAAGAAAAATTAGACGACATAGCATTTGTGGGTTTTCCCTACATATTATGAGAGATCTGAAGCCTAGTATTATTGGGTGAAAAAACTTCCTGTAACATGCATGGGAGAAGGATATCATGAAAATTAAATAGGATCATCAATGTTTGATAATTGGTATTCTTAGAGCAAGTTTCCTATCACATTTGTTCTAAAATAAAATTGCTTGCACTGAATACTTGGGGTCTAGGAGGAAAAAACAAGAAAATAGGCCTTAAACGACTAGTAGATGTGGAGAATTTTTAAATTATACTTTCACATCACACAATGGGAGGGATGAACTATTGGTATAAGATATGAAAAAAGATTTTGTTGGATGAGAATTTGTACCATTAGAATATTATGGACTTTTGGGGGAGTAATTACAAGTTGATCTCAGAATCTGGTGCTTACTAACACATGTTATCTTGTTAGGAATGTGTAGAGGCTTCTTTAATAAAATTTTTGGGATTTATTTAGCTATATTGAATGTGTATGGAGCTTATGTGTACAAACAACCATTGTGGGAAATATTTTTTTGCTTTGTAGTGTAAACAAGCAAGTAATCTAGTCCTGGGAAAGGATCTAAACTTTACTTTAAATAGAAGAGAGTCTTGGCTACTTCTACAAGGGTATATGGATTTTCTATATATTTTAGTTTAAAATGGAAGTCACTACATTAGTAGATGTTGAAATCATAGTTATAGGCTCCACTTGGAGGAATAATCGAGTTGCCTTAAAAGGTGTTTCAAAAAGACTAGATAGATTTTTAGTTTTAGTGGATTTTGCAAAGAGTAGATAGATATAAGTCTTGGATTAATTCTAATAAATGCTTTGATCATATCCAATATTTTTAGAGATTGGATTTAGTAATCCTACGCTGGGGGATCCTTTTAAATTTTACCCTATTTGGCTCAAGGAGGTTGAATTTCATATGTCTGTAAAGGACTCGTGGAAATCATTTGACCCATACCTTGATTTCTTTGCATGTGAATAATTTTATGTCTCATTTAAGGGTGGTGAAGGAGTGAATGGCTAGCGAGGCATGGAAAATATATATAAACAGAGGAAAACTAATTAAGTACGTTGAAAAATAGATTATGGATTCATTCTATGGAAATGAGAGAGTAACATTTAATGGAGAAGAGGTGTTGGGAATAAAAGGATTGGAAGCAAGAAAAGGAAGTTATTAATGGATGGTGAGATGGACTAGAGGATGAAGATAGGGAAACCTAGTTGGAGCTAAGTGACAGGGACATAGGTTTTTCCCATAAATTTTCTAATCATAGGAAGAGAATGAAAATTCTTTGGGAAATGAGCAATGCGGAATGCAATTGAGTCAAAAGTTTTCAATACTTTGTTGATTTGAGAGTTAGGAAATTTTAAAATATTTACAAGGAACCCACAAGTGCTAATATTGTGAATATTTCCAAGTGGCTTCATATTTTCCAAGGCTTGTTTCATAAGAGGATAATCCATGAAATTACCAAATAAAATTACCAAAGATGAATTGTTGAATGTATTGACATCATTCATTAAAGATAAGAGCCCTAGCCTAGTTGGGTTGATTGTGGAGTTCTATTAGAGATCGTTTGAGACTTTAGGTGAGGATATTCTTAGAGTTGAGGAAGAAGTTAGAATTGCAAGTAAGTTTTCCAAGGAACTTCAACTCTACTTTCATAAAACTAATTCCAAAAGTTCATCAAACTAATACTTTGATGATTGTATACCTATAGATTTATGTAAATGTGTCTATAATATTAACTAAAAATTGCTAGTTGTTAGACTAAAGAAATTACTTTCAAGGAATTTGGGTTTTTAATGGGGGGGCAGATTTATGGGCAATTCAATTGGCACTAACAGGGTGTACGCATAATAATAACCAAATGTATCCTAGCTATGGTGATAAAATTGGAACTGTCTAAAGCATATGATAAGGTATGTTGGCTCTATCTACTTTTACACCTAATTAATATTAGTTTTATATTAACCATTATCAATTGGGTCATGGTGTTTTTTACATGTATAAGTTATGTTGTTCTTATTAATGGCTTAGACTCTAGATTTTTTTATTTTTTTTAGTCAAGAGGATTAAGATAGGGTATCCAGTATCTCCTTATTTTTATTAGCACTTAAATGGATGAGTCAATATATCATCACGATTAAAAGGATAAAAGAACTTTAGGGGACTAGGGCTAGAGATAATGAGTCATTTACACTGGTTATTTGTGGATAATGTACTTTTATTTTGTTATGGGACTAAGGACGAAGGAATTTATATAATGTTGCCACTAAAATGGAAATCAATATTCAAAAGTCTTTGTTTGTATTCAATGATCTAAATGAGGAGAGGATGCAAACTTTGAAATCCTTCTTTCCATACATGCTTATTTATTTTTAGAAGAAAATAAATATTAAAGTATATAACATTTTCAACTTAAAACTAATTGATATGATAAGATGGATTAGGACTGGTCACTTCCAAAGGCGAAGAAGAGAATCTCATTTTGGTGGAATCAATGATTGCCTAGGCGAGGTATAATTGTCTTATTCAAGTCTATCATGGAGGCAATATTGGCATACAAGTGTTCATTAGCTTACACACTCAAAATAATTTTAGAGAAATTTATAAGGTTTTGTTTTAATTTTCTCTTGAAAGGAACCAATGATGAGATGGGTGTATATCTAACCAAATGGTAGTCGATATCTAAGTCTAAGGATGAGGGAGATTGTGGACTAAAGAACACACTATGGTAATAAAATGTCCCTAGAATTTGATCTTGGAAGAGATCCTATGGAAAAGGATCATTATACAAAAGTATATTTCCCCATGGGCTCTATTATAATGGATTAGATTTGAAAGGAAGAGCATACACAATGTCTTGAGTCAATGGAAGGACTTGACACTTTTTTTTCGTGTGATTTGTCCTTACCTAGCATGGAAAGTTGGAAAAGGCTTGTAGTTTATGGTTGTGGTTGATGAAATAATGGGTTGTGGCAACAGTTTTTATTTTGGCTAACCTCTTATAATACCAACAAGAAGTAGGTAGGTGTACATTACACTCGATAGAAAATCCCAATAGATCTGGCATTCGGAGTAAAGGGTGTTTGTTTATTAAAGACTTAAGACTAGATAAAGATCATATAAAATCTTGAGAAAACTTTAAATTGAACTTAGAAGAACACATATATGTTCAAAGGATGAACTTGAAGAGTTGGTATGGGTGAAAAACTTGGTTGGAGGGAATTATACTACAAAATTGAGTTATAGAGTTTTCCAAGGCCTTAACCATTAGGAGATTAAGTGGTGATAGGCCAAATCTAAATGAACAAAACAACATTAAATAAAAATTACTTATGCTTGCATTAAACAATAAATTTCTTACCTAGGAAATGCTTTGTAAGAGGAATAAAGCAAGTCTCTAATGAATGTTTACTTTATAGGAAAGATGTAGAAAATATTATTCACTTGTTTGTTGATTGCCAATAACCTAAGAAACTCTGAAGGGGCCTAGAACTTTAGTTAAACAAAATTAAGATTTGTAGATAGGCAAGAGTTTAGGGATGTTTAAAGGTTTGGTATGATAGATTGGATTTGAGGTACTACATAATTCTTTCCTTCCTTGCATTATAGGCTATGTTGATTGCTAGAAATGTTTTTCTATTTAAGGAAGAAAACATTCCAAATTACTACATATGTATATGGCATTTTTAAATAATGTTGATCTCCTTAAAAAGTTGTGACTATCAGATAAGTGGGTGAGGTAATGGTGGACAAATCCCTTGCATGGGGATAGTTTGATGGAGATTGTTAGGGTCCAAGCTCATCCTTTGGCTTGGAAGGTATACTTTATATTATATATTCACACTTCTTTTAGTCTGAGCAAATTTGGGAAGGAGAAATAATAATTAGGGTGATTTTACAGCCCTTTAATATTTTATTAAACTTTCCTTAGATAAAGGTCTTGTTTAGTTTCATGTGTTTGGTGATTCCCAATTAGTTGTCTCTTGGATGCAAAATCAACTTCTTTCTCAAAATACCACTCTTCATCCACTTGCATAGTAACTTAAGGAGAATACAAGTCATTTCAATAAGATCATGTTTACTCATGTATATAGGAAGCTCAACACAATAGTTAATGCCATGTCAAAAGTTGGTCCTCTTTTTCCTATTAGTAAATTCACTTTGGAGGAGATTCATGATTGTTTGATTTATGAAATTAGGTAATATTTTCGATTGTTGTAGTTTATCATATGGTGTTCTTATTGAAGTTGTATTTTGGAAGATTGCAATATATCAATTGTTGGACATTAAAACTTCGGTGGTTGGTAGAAGCTAAGCTAGTGAAGATATCTTTGTTAAATGGTGTACATATATAATAATTATCTATTGAAGACATATTGATGACTATTCATATTAATAGCTTCAATATTTCATAATGTGTTATAGGCACTTGAAGAGTGTGTTATTTGTTAGATACTAAAATAAAAGATGCATTTTTTTACCTACGAAAAAAAAAACAATTAAGATAATAATGTAAATGTTCAAAGGGATTCCACAACAATAACCCAAAAAAGGGTTTGAATTATTATGGTGGAAGTGATTCGCTATAATTGTGTGCCTATGACCTTCACAACTACTATAAACACAAAATATGGGAGAAGGAGCACCAAGAAAGGGATAATATAAAAGAAACCATTAACATTAAACAAACAAAAATATAAAAGCTAGAACAAAGGTTTGTGTTACCTAAGATAAACCTCAAACTAAAGCATAAAAACAAATCATGAACAAGGAATATCAAGAAAATACAAAGTTTTGATGTGGAGAAATCCTCTTGATGAGCAAAACTCCAAAATGGTATTAATGTTATCATTAAAAAATTGTAACAAGTATCGACTAAATTGGAGTTATACTAAGAGCTTAATTTCGACTTCTTTTGATCTAAAAGAGAGCGAAGGGGGTGAAATAGCAATAGAGCTTATGATACTACTATTAATTGCCATAAGGCCATTTACAAGAGCTAAAGAAGTGTGTTGCTTGGATGTGATATGGATTTTTGTTGGTCTCTCTTAAGGGTTATGCTGTCATTGACCAACACATAGTAACTTAATCTCCCTTTTTTAATATATAATTTATTATGTTTTATTATCTTGTTCATGTTATGAATGTTAATTGAATAAGAACTCATTAAGCTAAACAACTATTTTCATGGAGTTGTTGATGTATGTACATTGGGCTCCATTAACATGTTTTCGCTCATGTTAGTTTGAATTTGTTGAATTTAAATCAATCATTCATCCTTGGAAGACAATGGTCCCCATTCCCCATTTTTTATTCAATGAACCTACGAAAGGTAGCTTATGGAGGTTGCAATAAAGGTAAAAGAGGTGTTATAGAAGCTTGCAAACTGAGGTTGAATTTTGCTAATGTCATAAATAAAACAGTAAAATATCCATAAGATGAAGAGTTGGGTTGCCGTTTGTTAGACAATGAGAAAAGAGGGCATGTTGGATACCCTATTGATTTCATCTCTTGAATCACAACCTTGTATGTCAAAAGTGAAGGCTTGTAAAATGGATAACTTCTATTTTTTTAAATGTTGATAAGCTAGATAAGTATGAAGATAGCCATTTTGCTCTTCCTTCAAATTTGATTTGAATTTCCTTAAGTGGTGTTTGAAGATTAAATAAAATAAATGTATGCCTTAAATGTTTTCTAAAAATAAAATTAAAAAAGAAGTCAAGAGAAAAGACTTAGTGCAATGATTCTCATTTATGGCAAGAACCATAAAAGAAACAAAAAGGCATTATGCTTATAGAAATAATTCTTGATATCTAAAATGTTCAAAATACAAAGAAATAGAAGAAACAATGATAGATTAAAATGGGTAAATGAACTCTAAGAAGTTCTCCTACATGTGTGAACTTCAATGAAATAAATAAATGACTCGACTTCTAAAGTTTCTAGCAAGATACCTCACACTTTCTCAATTAAGGTCTATTCATAGAATGTGTATATGCTTCATTACAATAGAAATGTTTTCTATTTGCTTGGTTGATATTCTTAATAACTTTTAGCAACATATGTTGCTTTCCAAAAAAAATCACAATCATTTGATAAAAATCCCTAAACGGCATTGCATGTTAGATGAGATTACCTAAAATTGTAGATAGAACATAGTGTTTCCCAAAAATTGTTCATCATGTCATCTCCTCAATATTTTGTTTGTGCTCTTTAATTGAGATGCTTAAGGAATGGATAATCGGCCTAAATGGAAAAGTGGTGAATCTAGATGGATAAATGACCCACATTACCTAGATGTTGCAAATTTTAACCATTTTCCTCAAAACACTATAGGAAATGGGTATTCCTTAAAGAAGCCCTATGAGAATTTCTATTCGAAACTCCAATAAGTTTTCTAATAATTCATCATTGATGATTTAGGATCCTCTCCAAAAGTGAGTACTAAGGTGGAAATTTTACCCTGTGATGGTTAGATGGGGATTGAGGTTGATCGATTCCACGATATCTTCAATAATGTTTACCATTACTGAAATCATTATCTTATCCCTTAGGTTTGGTCCATTAATGAGAGAGAACTTCACATTGGTTACAATCTAGAAGTTAGAGGTAAAATTCTTTGGGATAGTTTTGCTTGTCAACAACCTTGATTTGGGTTGTGCGTTTGCCCCATGAATAATCAAAATAGACATAAAATAATATATTATAGTATAAAACCCCATTAGAATGAATGAAAAGTATTTGCAAGAAAGAATCATGAGGTTGCCCTTCTTAGTCAAGACAGCACATAACTAGATGCAACATATTGTTATAAAATTATTTTCCTTGAGTATTGAATAATTGATCATGCTAGATACTAATATGTCGAGCCATTTTTGTTTCAATTGCAACTACACAACTAGTGTATGATCTACACAAAAGCATAAAATATTCATATTGTCACATACAAGGCAATTGACTATAAAAACTTCTTATCCATGAATCAATTAAATCACAAGCACGAGAATCCACTAAATATACACTTCAATCTCATAATGTTAAAAGCTTCAAATCAAAATCAATTGTTCCATGATTTAGAATCTACACATTTATATCTACTCAACCAGAGGAATAGCTTTGATGCAACACGTCTTTGTTTGTGAGGAATAACTTTGATTCAACCCGTCTTTGTTTGTGAGCCATTGATGTTAATTTGTTTATTTTCAAAAATAGTTAAGCTAAAAAAACATATAAAATATATGTAATTTTAAGAATTGGAATTAAATAATTATAAATGCATTTGAGTGCTACATGTTACTATCAGATTTAATCAAATCTCCAAGGACAAATTTGAGTTAATCTATTAAATATATGTGTTTATATTTTAATGAGTCTGCCATAGTTAGATATTATTATAAAACTCACACAAAATATACAAGTCCATGTGAATATATCATTTCTTATAGGTGAGTTATAATTCACTCTCCCTCACGAGCTTCATTCTTCAATACATATATTGTTCATACATATATATCATTACAATTCAGAATAATCCATTAAATATAAGATGATGTTTCACAACATTATTTATTGTCTATTTTATGTTCATTTAAAAGGGGTTACCAGCCGTTGATGAGGCACAATATCCAAGTGTCAACATTAGGGTTTAACCCAAATAAGAGGTCCAGTTAGAATCTTCTTTGTTTGGTGTGGAAAGACCCTATGAATTAACGCCCATCAACCTTTCAATGAGTTTTAAGATTTATGGTGTTTTTTTCTTTTCATTTTCCAAAATATTTAAAAAAGAAAGTAAAACTCATTACCTAATAATACTTGAATAAATACATAAGGTTGAGAGTTCGCTTTCAAACTAGGGAAAAAACATTACATATCCTTTAAAATTATGTGGAATAGTTCTACACAGATTCAGTGGATGAAATAATCAATTTTTCTAATGAAGGGAAGGAATTGACATAGATTTGTTAAAGAAATAATCTATTTCAAAGATTTGTTAAGGAAAAAAATGTCACTATTATTTCAAAATAGTTTGAAGCGCACAAAATGGGGTCTCTTATAGAACATCCACGATATTAGTTAAATTATCCATAAAAGTTTTCTTTAATGATAAATATATTTGGTCAATGATTGTAGTGTATCAAAAATAATTTTTTACAAAATATTTCAGCATAAGGCTTTATTCCCAAAAGGCCCATATTGCGTCTCAACTTCTATTAATACAATTTCAAAATTAGTTATAATAACCAACTAAAACTTAACCCTAGATGAACTAGGGGTTTGATCCCTAACCACTTCTTTATCATCCTTTTTGTATTTTTCAAACATAATTTACATAAATCATTATGGGAAAAACATGTTGCATTTGTGTGGACCTTTAAGTTGGTAGTTCCTTTAGGTTGGCACATTTAATTATAACTTTTTTTAAATGTTCTTTTTCGACTTTCAATATTCATTGTATTTCAAACTTGTGTTGTTTTTAGTATTTTTTTAAGTTTTAGCAATACTTGATTAGCTGGGTAAAAGTTTATTGGTGGATTAGCTGGGTGAAAGTTTATTGGAAGGATATTGGCATTGAGTGGTTTTGTCCTCGATCTTAATGCACGACAACTACTCATATTTTATCCATCTTTGAGCTTTATGAGAAGTTTTATTCCAATAACTTGAATCCTATTTAATTTCATACATTTCCACTTTGCTCAAAATTCTTATATTATGTGGTTCATCTCCTCTAAGTGTCTAAAATTGTTTGATGAACTCAAACTAATTCTACAGTTTTCCATGATTTTATTTCCACGTCTTCTTTATACAAAATATACAGTTTTAAGTTGAGCTCATATAATTTTGAAAGACTTGGTATAAATATCCCTTTTAATTTGTGCATCAAAATCATCTTTCTCAAACACATGTTTTATGAAAAATGACATTAAACCCTTGATGAGCCTCAGTATTGTAGCAAGAATGTTGCAACTCTCAAGGCTACCAACTTAAATTATCAAGTCGAGGTTTGTACAAACTAAAGAGGTGTCAGCACTATATGTGCAACATGAAATGTGTCCTTCTTTTGTTGCTATGATTCAATGTCGTACAAACTTAAGAGGTTGTAGCATTGTATGTGTAGTAGGTGGTGTACTTCTAACTAAGTTGGTGCAAGGGACTAAACTACTCTATGTTTGTAGAAAGGAAAATCGCAACTAATCATAATTGCAGAAAAGAAAACCTACTTGCTTTTGTAGAAAGGAAACCTAATTATTTTTGTAGAGAGGAAATCCTAGTTACTTTTGCAGAAAGGAAAGGCTATTCTACTTTGCACGAATGTAAATGCTAATCCTACTTGCAGAAATGTAAATATTAACCTATTTGCAGAGTGTAAATGGTACATCAAAGGGAAACTTAGTCTATGCAATAGAAATAACAATGTTGGAAAGGGAAACTGTTTAGTCAATTTAGTGTTATCTAAATTGCTAGTATTAATTGTCAACCCGGGGCTCGTAAACTGATGAAGTGAGGGTGTACTATATGTACTTAAGTAACTTTCTTAGAGCTTTTATTGTTTAGGGGTGTTGCTTATGATTAACTTATCTTCCTAAAATGGAATGATGATTATAGACAAATGAGTGCAAGT
>APFE030648385.1:2043-32953 GCA_000404065.3 Pinus taeda | reverse complement strand
ATACCTTTTGTAATAGTGGTACACCATGTAGATCAAAATATTGCTCCATCTATAGTATCCAATTTACTGGATCCTTTCCATCAAACTTCCTCATATCATATTTTCTTGATTTCAGGAGCTCAATATTGAAATGATATCCCTCCAACTTGATCTCCAACTTCTGAAATTTTGTCCTATAGTAGCCCTCTGTGTCCTCTTTCCAATGCCACCAGTTTGATCGAAATTGGAGTCTCTAGGAAAGATTTATGCACAATCTCCCAAGATGACCTGATTATATACCTTTTCAAAAGAGCGAACTTGTATGAAGTTCCACGTGTCACTATTTTGACCTTTGGATCTGAAAAAATATATACAAGAAACTATAGTACGTCCTCTTTTTGAAACTTCTTACGAATTTCAATCTGATGCTCAGAGAGACAACTATGACTATTTTCCCATGGTGACCTGTTTGGAATGTAATCTTCGAACTATATCTTCGAAAATATAGCTAGACAGGATTTGAAATTCAGAGTCGAGGTTCAGACCGATTTCTTCTCAAATGGGTTTTTGTTTTAGCTTCTTAAACTTTGTAGCGAAAGGGTTATAGCGAAAATCTCATGATGACCTATTTGGAGTAGTGAAACCCTTGAATCCACAGCTCTGATACCAAATGTTATGAAACCAGCTCACAAAAATATAGAAAAGATAGATCAATGCCTTAGAATTCAGCCTCTTCAAGGGGGAAACCTCCTTTACATTACACAAATGAACAATTCTTGGATGACAAAATGACAAGACCTCATTTCTAATATAGAGTTAAGGTCATAATATAATCAGAGTCGACATAAAAATATAATGTAGGGAACAATAATAACAATAGTGGACTTCTATGGGGCACAGTAATAACAATATGGGGACTACATGGGCACAACAATATAATAAGGGGGTTGTACTAATAACAATAAGGGGTTACACTAGTAGTATAGGGATCTAACAATGTGGCAGCTACAAAGTATGCTTTTGAGAATTGAGAGAGTTTTAAGGGTTTTCATGCTAGCTATTGGTGGGGAAAATTTGTACTTACCCTTTCCCTCATGATTCTTTCCTCCTTCTTAGGGTTTGAGGGAATTTTTTTCCACTATCATGCTTCCTATAGCAACCTGTGACTTTCCTGTAACACTTTGTTAGCTTCATGTAGCAGACTGTCTCAATTTGTAGCAGTCGGTTATGATCCTATAGCATCCTATTTTGATCATGTATTACACAACCCAAATCCTGTAGCATCCAGTGTTTTCATGCCAAGATATGGTGCCTCCACCAATATATATATATATATTCATTTCTTTTCTTTTTTTCTCTTTTTTATTGCATGCAAAATAAACTCAAAGTGATTTGAGTTAATTGAGTTTTCCCCCACCTAATTTTTGTACTATGTGATAACATCCTACTTTCTTAAGTCTTTTTTCATTTTTATCTCATTTATCTTCCACACCTGTGGGTGTCCTTTGGAGAAAAGTTAAGTGACTTTCTAAATAAGATATGTTGACACCTAATATATGGGATTAGGTAATCCATGTAAAATAGTGTAAATATAAAATGAGGAGAATTGGAATATGAAGAGACATTAGGAGATGGAGCCCAAGAGTCTATCCCTCCATGTATATATCTATGATCAACCTTAATGGAAAATCACAATTCATTTGAGGAGTTACCTCTTGGCCTGACATGGTATCAGAGCCAGCTCCCAAAATTAGTTGGTGTGTTGTAACTCTTGCATTTTCTGTCATTATTCTTTTTCCTATTCCCCTCTCCTTTGACATAAAATTTGTCTTGCATTTCTTGTCTTGCATAACCATGGTGTCCCAAATCTCTACGTGGAATAGTTTGAAGGTTGTGGAGGACTGAACGCTGGTGTGATGAGCATGGAGAGAGGCCCAAACTCTTGACCTCGGTGGGGAGGTTGATGGATGAAGGCTTAAAATAAGGTAATATCAGTCATTTTTTTGAAGAAATTTATGGGTCTGGCATCGTGGTATGATCTGCATTCAAATTGTGGCACTCTCCTCCGTGACTGACTGGTTCATCGTTCATGGTTATGTGTTGGCGTGACTAATTGTGTTAATTTTTTACTATGAAACTGTGTATTGTTTGTGCATCGCTCCTTTGTCTATGCTCAAATAGTGGCATGAGTATGAACCACCATTGTTCTAGCATTGCGGCTTCACACTGCTCTCCTCACACCATCGTTCCATTGTATTGTGTTACAATGCCTCCTCCTCCCCCCAACATCACACCGTGGCTAAGTGTTGTGGCATCATGGTTCTAATGTTCTCCATGACTGGTGTTGGTGAATATGTTGCACTACCTCATCCCAGTTAATGCATCCTCTCAACTCCTGGTTTTGTTGACTGTGTATCTCCCTTTCCATATATAACATTGCTCACCGCTTAACAATCCCTTGTTACAACCACCATACCGCCATCACATTGAACATTTTCATATGGTTGAACGTTTTCATATCTTACTCCACTCCCACTCTCGGTTAGAATATATAACTATGGTTATATACCACAGTTACCATCGCACTCCCACATACCACCAGTTACCACTACGCTCCCATACCACTGGTCCTCAAACAGTTTCCATACCACAGTTAACCCCATAGTATATTATAACTACGTCAGTTAATACCTTCCCCCATATACACCCTCCCCCATATAACACTTCCCCAAATAATACCTTTGATATATTATTCCTCATTTTTTTTCAAAGTTAAAAAAATTTGCCACCATAAGTGAAACTTTTTACACAGTACACATATTTTTAATGCATTCATTGATATCAATCGTTGGAGTAGTTATGTCTAGAAAACAGAACTATCCTGGATGGTCATGGAAGATAAAACACACTCTCATTTTCAATGATTTTTGGAAAGGAGTTTGTATAGGAGAAGGAGATAATGAACCCACAAATCCCACCTCAGATAAGGAGATTTCCATTTGGGAAAATAAGAACAGCAAGGCCTATGCCTTGATTGCAACATCTGTAAATGAAGAGGTGAGTTTCCATATTTCACACAAATTTTTTGAAGCCTTACAAAAGTTGAAGGAATTGTATGACTCACACTATGAACTTGATGTTATCCAATTGATGATTAAATTGTTCAGCCTTGAATTGAAAAATGATGACCATCTTGCTTTAGCATAAGAAGTAAGATCCATTATGCATGATATAAAAACCACTAGTGTTGAAATAGAAATCCATCTTATAGCTTATTTCAAAGCAATATATCCCACTTATTCAAATTATCTTAAGTCATTGCAAGCAATTGGAAGCCTCAAGGAGATTACCTTTGACTCCCTTGAGAAGAAGTTTGTTGAGAGAGAGAAGGCTTTTGGGAAGAATATAGCTCCTCAGTATTTTGAATAAGTTGTGTGTATTACACATAGAGAGAAGAATCATGCACAAGATTCTTCTAGAGGAAGAGGTGTCTGAATAGGAAGAGGAAGAAGGAATTTTAGAGGCAAGGGGGGCAGACAATTCCAAGGAGAAAAGTTTGATCTTCATTCCTTATGTTGGAATAGAGATGGACATGAAGCATCCACGTGTAATTTTCCTTCGAACAGAATTGAGAAGGAAATAAATGAAGCCAAACGTAAAACCAATGACAAAGGGAAAGGTAAAGCACTTGAATCATTCACTATGTTGTGGCATATTGCAATATTGGAGTAATTGAGGACTTATTTAATGCTTCACTTGCTTCTTAGAAAAATGATTGGTTGCATGATTCAGGGGAAAATTTCCACGTGAATTTTAGAAGAGATTTTTTTGAAGAATTTACAAACAATGTTGATGGAGCAGTATACTTTGCAGACAAGTCAAAACTCAAACCATCAAGCCTTGGCACACTCAGGCTCAAACTACTTGGTATTCCATACTTTCTTCTGCATGATGTTTTATATCTCTCGAAGATGACGAGAAACTTGGTATCTGTGGTCCACATCCACCAACAAGGATACTCCATTCATATGTTTGATGGCAAGGTTAAGGTCAAAAAAGCATCAGAACACTCACTTGTCATGATGGGGATAGAAGAAGAAAGACTTATCAAGCTACAAGGAACCTATGTTCGTGCATAGTTTTTCTCATACAGTTCTCATTATGATGAAGGTAAATTTCCATCAAGTCTTTTATGTTATGCTAGATTTGGACACTTGAATAATGATAACCTTTGTATGTTGAAGAAAAGTGGTGTTATTGGTTTGCCTACAATTCCTAAGAAACTTAAGCAATGTGATGCTTGTCTCTTAGGAAAGCACAACAAACAATATTCTCATGATTCACATTCCAGAGCACATATAAAACTTGAACTTATTCATTCAGACTTATGTGGCCCAATGCATGTTCCTTCTGCAAATGGAAACAAATATATGATGACATTTATTGATGACTACACTAGAATGTGTTGGGTTTATTTATTGAAGAATAAATCTGATGCTTTTCAAACATTCAAGAACTTTCATGCATGGATTGAAAATTATGCATAATCTCATATTAGCTCTATTCGCACTGATAATGGAAAAGAATACACTTCAAAAGAATTTGAAAACTATCTTCACCAACATGGGATCAAACATCAAACAGTTGTGCCTTATAATCCCGAACATAACGAAGTAGCTGAAATAATGAACAGGACAATCTTAAATATGGTATGTTCCATGATCAAGAATGTTTAATTGATGTTTTGGGCCGATAATGTTCTATGTGTTGTGTATGTAAAGAATAGGTGTCCATCTAATGCAATTAGAAACAAGACTCCTTATGAAATGTGTTATGGCCACATTTATTTGGTAAAGCATCAAAGGGTCTTTGGTTCCACCTATTATTCCGGGATACCTAAGGAACAAAGAAACAAACTTGGTGCAAGGAGTCGTAAGTGTATATTCTTGGGGTATTCATACACCTCCAAAGCATACCATCTCTATGATGAATTTAATAAGAATTTTGTAGTATCTAGACATGTGATGTGTCTTGAATCTTCCAAGGCTGACAATGTTGTTGAGCGACAGCTTGATCGCTTGGATAGATTCGAACATGTAAAGTCTTTTTAACAATTCGATAATGAGATTACACATCTTGAAGGGGGGATTCCTATACTGGATCAATCTATAAAATCTTCTTCTGAAGCACTTGCTCGCCCTCATGAAGCTCCAACCACTGATCTAGATGACACTTTGAGTGATGTGGCTGATAGAATTGGGAGACTAAATCTTGATGAAACCCCAACTCAGTCAACTAAGCAACCTGGGTTGTCTCAAAAAGGTCCTCCAAAAAATCTGACAAAGACACCTGAAAGTGTTCATCCTTATGAGGTTGGAAAGATACGAACAAGGAGCTCCATTAGACAAAATTGACGTGATGTAGATGATTTTGATTCACCTATTGATATGGATGTTTCTTATGATTGTGAACTAAATTTGTCTACAGATTTTGAACCAACTTCCTTCAAAGAAGCCTCTTCTCATGATGAATGGAAAGAAGCAATGCAGAAATAATATGATGCCTTGATAAAGAATGGCACTTGGAGATGGTTTATCCTCCATTGGGAACCAAACCAACAGGATGAAATTGGGTCTACAAGAACAAGTATAAAACTGATGTCTCACTTGACAAGCACAAAGCCACGCTTGTGGAAAAAGGTTTTGCGCAGAAGGAAGGGGTCGACTATGAGTATACTTTTGTCCCCATAGCAAAATGGGCTACCATTCAGACACTCGTTGCCTTGGCAACTCAGAATGGTTGGAAATTCCATCAATTGGATGTAAAAATTACTTTCTTAAAAGGATATTTGAAAGAGAATCTTTTTATGTCCCATCCAGAAGTATTTGTTGTGAAGGATCAAGAAAAAAAGCATGCAAGCTTGTAAAATCCTTGTATGGCCTCAAGCAAGCACCACGAGCTTGGTACAAGAAGACAAGTGGGAATATTCTAAAACTCAAGTTAAAACATTATGATCTTGATGATGCAACTTTGTTTGTCAAGAAAGTTGGAAAAATATTTATATATCTTGTGGTGTATGTAGATGATATTTAGATGATAAGGAACAGTGAGAGCTATATTGCATCCATAAAGAAGGAATTGAGGAAATGTTTTGAAATGATAGGCTTGGGGTATGTTCACTACGATCTTGGTATTGAAGTAACTAAACATCCGAAATTTATATTCCTCTCTCAGAATAAGTACATTGAAGATATGTTGAACAAGTTTGGCATGGCTGAGTGCAATCCTTTGACTACTCCAATGGAATAGAACTTAAATCTCAGATCTTGTTGGCTTGAGGGGGCCTAACCCAGGTTTAGAGCTATTTAGCCAAACAAATCCCTTTACTACTGGCCCTTCCAGCAACAGTCCGTAGAGCGCGGACTGAGCTCTCACCAAGTTTTCGCACCCTTGAGATGTCTAAGGGGTCAATTTATTCCAACTATGAATACCTTCACACAGGTTACTTCGTGCACTTTCCTGACCTATGTAGCCTTCGTGCCCTGTTATACCCGACTTCACGCACCCTAACGAGGTGTTGAGGAGCTTTCACACTGCTAAAGCAGTGATCTGCGCTATTTCCCCAAGTTACACAGCAGATCTTACTTATATTTTTATAACAGTTAGTTATCTTCGCATAAACAGATACTTTATATTATATTCACTTATTCAACACATTCATATAAGTTTGTGCAGAAAATGAACAGTGAACTTGCAATTCATACCCAAGATACTTCAATGCATAAAATAGGAAAAGAATACGTAGAAATAATGTAACACTTCTCTTTATTAATGCTTTAATCAATTACAGACCCAACCTTCCCTACGCACTCAGTTGCAGGAGTCTACGCACTCAGCTGCGGACTACTAGGCCTCTGCGCACTCAACTGCATAGCCTTCTCCTACTCTATGACCCAAAAACATGACTTTACACTTTTGACTCAATGCTTCCTCATTTGATCTTCTATATTCTTTGATGTCTCTTTACACTTAGAGTCTCGCTCTATTTATACAATCCCATGGTCCGTGGACCATGGGTAGAACTCTCAAGTCGAAATTACAATACAAAAGTAAGGGAAAACAACCCTATGACTTAATTACAACTTAGCGCTCCACACCCATAAATCACAGAGTCTTTACATCGGACTTAGTCAAAACTTGGGCTTTAAACCCCAAAACTTGCCTTGGGGGGATCTCGCACCCAACAAGCCCTCAACACAAACATCGTGACTCACCCTTGAGTCACTCTGTCAATGCAGAGATCTTCACGCATAGACCTCCCAACTCTGCTCAGACTGCTGCAAGGTCGACATCACACTGAGTGGCTGCATGTTGTATCTCCTAGACATGAGTTTCAGAGACCGTAGTGTCTGAACTACTTCCATGTATCTGCTCTTGCATTCCCTCCATTTGTTTATAGTCCCGCACCTTCTTTCAGCTACCTAGAGCACTAAGACTATGCTTCTGTCGGCTAGTCAAGTAGTCGGGCCACCTGTGTATGCCTTCAACCGACTGCCATTCAATTTGCCTGGGAAAGGTTCTCCATTTAGCTTTACCAACTACACCGCGCCTCTATTTGTGACCTCCTTAATAACATACTGTTCCAGCCAATGCATTCTAAACTTTCTCGGGAATTTATCAGACTTACTATCATATAGTAACACCAAATCGTTCACCTTGAAGGTGTGCAACTTAATATGTTGATCGTGCCAAGCCTTTTCACACTGCTTTTGTACCTATTGATGGAATCCAGCTAAAAATTGTTCCTCTTCGAGTTCCTCCAACTGTACAAGCCTTTCCTCCAGGGCTCCGTGGTTCGTCATACATGTGAGTGCTACTATGCGTATACTAGGCACGATATACTCCATTAGCATTACAGCTTCCACTACATAGACCAACCGGAAAGATTTCTGTCCCGTTAGTTTCTTTCATGTCATCCTATAATCCCACAAAAATTCTGGTACACGTAGGTCCCAATTACTTCATTGCGTGTTATATACCATGTTCAGTGCTCTGCACACTTCGTTAAATGCTTCTGCGTGGGTAACCTTCTACACACTCGTTCTTTCCACACTCACTCATTCCAACTTGAGGGATTGTTCGTGCAATTCCTTCCCCAACACATGCATATTGACCATGTTCCCTAACGTAAAGTCCATGTGCATCTGTGAAAGTTGTTTGCCATATGCTTGTACCCACCTGGACAAATGCGCACGCAGACCATCTCGTCCATTGTATTTTTCTATTAATCACATCTTAGGCTTCGTAAACTGCATGCGCATCATCCTTTTGCATTTGCGTCAGTCCTCAGGGTTTCCTTTGTGCATACCCCACCACTTCGCTGGTGTAGCGCACAGTACCCACTTCAAAGCCTAGAAACATTGCTTTTATGGCACCTCTCTTTCAAATCTATCCAAGAAAGCATCTACCTCACCTAATCCATGATAAGTAGGAAAATCTCTCATTTTTGTTGATACGCAGCGCAACAATCTTGTCATCATGTTACAGTTCAGTGTGGTTACCTCGTGTAACCGGTTCTACATCACTCTATCTCTTCATTTGAATCCAACATATAGGAGCTTTCACGCTCCCATGAGATTCGTCCATCCGCGGTGGGATTTACCTAGTCTTGCTCTCGCGCAGTGATCCAGGTGTCTCCAAAGACACACACTGGACAAGGAGGACTCAGGGAATCTTGAAAATAAAAGTGTTTGGATTATTCTCATACTAGAACCAGAGCGTAAACCTCATCTTCTTGATCACGAGGGTGCAAACCTTTCGTCAATCCGAGTCCGTATGCGAAATTTAGAAGCAGTCAAAGTTGGGTTGACTTTTTGATGACTGGGCAAGCTTAAGGAGGTCACAAATTCGATCGAACCCAACCACCGGATTCTGGCCAAACTCCAGCCAAATTTGTTGCTAGTTAAATTGTCTCCTACAGCTTAAAAACCAAATTTCCAAAATGTGCATCTTTAGTTATAAAAAACAAAAAAAAATATAATTAAAGGGGGGGTGGGGGCCACCAACCTCAACCACCCCCCCATATCATAAACCATCTCTCTAATTAAAGAGAAGCTGGTGGGAGTTGAACCTGCCCGTCCATGTGGGCCGGCCCACCGATGGCCCCATAACCAACACCAAAAACATAATACGCGCCAACAAACTAACTTAAAACATTCGCCAAACTTTATGTTATGTGCCAAAACATAAAAATTCCCAACGGTTAGCCATGAATGCGGAGGTGGGTAGGGGTGGCGGGCCCAGCCACTCGAAAATTGTTTCAAAACAAAATTGGTGTATAAAAAGGAGGAGGCGAGGTTTGACCGCCCGACCTCCTCCCTATTAACTAGTGTTTTTAACCACTACACCATAACTACTCACATTGTTAAATCTGCTCGAAATTTTAATATAAACTCAGATTTTTACCAGAGCTGGAGAGAAAAGGACTGCATGAATTTCGAGATAGTAGCAGGCAACAAATCGAGGTAGTTGAATCATTTTTTAATGCAGGAACCATGAATTTTGCAAGAGGGCAAAATTTTCAGCTTCTCATAAATTGACAAATTTTATATGGATTTTATACCTCTCGTCGCCACGAACACGATGGAACTATCTGTTTTTCAATTTGATTTCTACATCTTTTGGTCATTTCCAGAATGCACATAGAACCATAATTTCAATGAAAACAAAGAGCGGAACCATGAGCCATGAAATTTTCCCATGGAGGTAAAATTTTGCTTTGCCAAAATATGGTCAAGTTTATACTTGTTTTTAATGGTTTTCCACAGGGATCCTAATGGTGAAATCAGATTTGATATCTGAGCAGCGGATTTTCAGCTCATCCCTGAAACAAAATCTTTGAGGAATCCCGAGGGAATCTAAAAGATTCATTGAGCTCCGAATTTTCAAATTCTCATAATTCAAATTTTGGATAGTTGTTTCAACACTACTTGACGCCACAAATCTGATGGAGTATTCATATTTGTATTTCTCTCATTTCTTGTTTCAATCACTTTTCTAAGTGCCAATGCAGATGTTCATCTTCATGTGTGAACCGTCTTCTTCTTGCGATCGATGATGTGAGATCGATGTTTCAACAAGATTTAGCACTTTGACAGCGTTTGCTTCAGATGGCCCTTGGTAATGAGGTATATGATGTGTTCATGTACTTCTTCTTTCTGCATTATGTTGTACAAATCCATTATTGATGATTGTTGTAGGATCTTTTTCATTACATGTTGTCATGCTTCCTTGCTAGATTTGATGCGGAATCTTTCTATGTGATGTAATTTTTGTCATAACTCTTTATGTTATGCTTTGAGATCTTTTGTTGTATGTTGTTAGGATACTCTTGTTGTCATCATGCATGTGTTTTGCTTTGACATCCCTTTTGTGCCATGTTGGCAGGATGCACACCATGTTTGTTTTTGTGTCATACTGATAAGAGTCTTTTGATTGAGAGTTCTAGTTGTGGAACATCTCTTAGAGCCACTCCTGCGTGAGGGAATTTTCCCTTGTATGATCAAGACATCATCTCTATGTACATCACCATTATTGACAGCACATAAAGTAGCGGTCTACACCATCTTGACACCGGTGCCCAAAGACATAGTCCCTCCTGGACGAACTCCGTTATAATGGCTTTTATTTTCATGTGCTGATGATTGTTATGTTCCTCTTCCTTACAGTCTGCAGCTGTATTTGTTAATGTTCTTTTAAAAAGAAATTTTAACACATCACGAAAGTAAAAGGTCTTGGAAAGGTCCTTCTTCACACCCAGACCTGGATCACGCGGTTATCTTGTAGATGCAGTCCAAATCATCGCCGCTTTCATAGTCGTGCACCGGCTCTATGTAACGCAATCCTTCCGTAGGGCCCAAAGGTATGGCTACGCGCTAAGAATTTTTCTCAAAAATCATCTTGCGCTTCTTTAGATTAATCACCTTGTTCATGTCAGTGGCCCAATTGACTCCTAAGAGCGCGGTGTAGGGATTGTTGTCATCAACAATCTCTATCACTTCAAAGTTTGCTGGCGTGCTCATTCCTTCAATATCCACGGTGATTCCCTGCAATCTCCCCATAGGTATTACCTTTTTCTGGTTCGCCATTCACAGTTGGATAGGATACCATTGCAATGTAGGTCTTCCCATGCGCTCCCATGTCTACTTTGATAGAACATTCGCGTCCGATCCTAGGTCCAGAATTACTTGGTCCATCTCATATTCTCGAATCTGCACAGTGAACCTCATTTCTCTTCTCGTCCTTGTCGCATGCTTTCCAACCTTCTAGACTACCCGCGGCTCTCTTGACACGGTCCCAGTGCATATGTTAATGAGTTCCTACAATCCCTTTATAGCCTTATTGTCACGCAGTAGCCTCATGCAAGTTTCTAAGAACATCATAAGCATAGATTGGTCCATTTCTGGCTCCGATCTATCTTTGCTTCCTGAAGTGGAGGCATCAGCGAAGCTCTTCTTAGCTTCCATGAAGGTTTCCTTAGTGCACTCCAAATCAAACTCTGTTGCTTTCATCGAAGCCTTGCGAACCTAACTATTATCTTCGGGTTGGTTGCCTTTATCATCTCTCGTTGTTAATTCCACTTCGGAGCACCATGTTCACATTTGGATTTTCCTCGCGCGGCTCAAACCTCATCATCTACAAGTTCTGAGTCGAGGGAGGTTGAAGCGCTCCCTTATCGCACAACCTAGCCAACAGCATAGAACAATCCTCTGTCTCATGATCAAACAAGGTACATTACATCCATGATGGATGCGTTGGATTCATACAATCATGAGCATAATGTCCTGGTCCTCCGCAATTGTAGCATATCAGTTGTTCACGACCTCTTCCAGGTCCTCCTTCACCTCGGTCCCATCTGTGCCATTGAAATCCAGTTCACACCACTCCTACGTTCTGGTCAAGGGGCCGCGTTTTGGCCTGAACTCTATAGGTGGGCGTTCTATCCATCATCAGCTCATAGCTTCCACAGGTGCGCTCATCATGTCCAACCGATCTACAAAAATTACAGAACAACTGTTGTGAATTCTGTGTGTACTTCTGTAACAAATGGAAGTTTTATGTAGCATGCTTTCCTCCTATTTGACAGATCGCGCACCAGAAAGTAGGCGTCGTGCTAGGTCCTGCTTGTGCCTTTAGTCTTAATGGCATCGGCCCTCCTCCCGTAAGGTAATTCGTGAACACTGTACAGTGGTCCTTATCATGACCTTGACCCTTACATTTAACGCACCATACTTCTTCGTGCACTTCTGGTTGGGTTGTCCTTTCTTGTTTCAAACTCTGCATATCAAGGCATAAGTTTTTCAACTGCATGTGGATCTATTGAACTCCCAAGTTAGGATCCTGTATCAGGGTCTCATGCAGCCTCATCACAATCTCCAAGGCCTTTACCTGAGTTGTTAACCTCTGTTGTGATAGCGCGTTCCTAAAATGCGGCGTTAGCGATGCTACAAACCATTCGCGGTGTCCATCCATAAAAGTCATATTAGCTTCGCGAATTGTGCACTTTAGTCTCTGATCCAACACCCAAGGAGTCTCACCTAGTAGCATTGTGATCTCTTTGAATCCAATTATTGAATGCGCCTTTGACTTCAGCCTACTAAATTCTCTGTTCAATGCAATTTAGATATCCATGATCCCCGCATTCGGATTTCCATTAGAATGCTTAATATACCAAGTCAGTGCGCGATGCTACAGAGCGTTGATTAGTGTCTCTTTCTTTATATTATCATCTTTCACTCCCTGTGCTTCCCATACGGCTCTTATCACGAACCAAAACTGGTCTGGATCTTCATTTCCTACTCCCTTGAACACAGGCAACTTTATCGTGCTTGCCATATTGACTCGCGGTGGTGGCGAAGGTGGTACGGGCGAAGATGGGGGTGAAGGAAGTGAAGCTAGTGGTGGTGTGGGTGAGGGTGGTATACACAGAATCCTCTACCTTATCAAATTGATTGCACTTTGCAGCGAGACCTTCACCAGCTCTTCCTCATCCCCTTGCGAAGGTGAAATCAAAGGCCTATTATTTGGTCCCTTACTTCCTTTGTTTCTATAGGTTTTTCCACTTCGTGTGGCTCCAAACATCAAGGTTATCGCATAACCCTCTTTTCACACAATAATATTTTAATCCAAGTATTTAGAGACTTTACGTACTTACCTCGCAGTCCTTTGAGAAAGCGTCGATTTGCCTCATTATAGCTGACTGAAGTATCTACTGTGAACTCAGTAATGAATCCTCCTATAATCTAATCGAGCTCATGGTCAATAGCGAGTGCGATCTTATCCTCTGATGCTTCCAATTAGCTCACCAACTCTCGGGTCCACACAATAGGATTGTCAAGCTTCCACCTTCCTTGGCTATCTGCTAACTTCATGATCCACTCATACAGCTCAGTAGAGAAAGATGCAAAGAAAATTTCGTGGATCTTTGTGTATAGGTAGCAGTCTAACCATCTTCTTTTGTCAGTCGCAGATTCCTGTTCTCCTATGTCATGAACTCGTGAATCCTCCTGTCTAACCAACCTTCTATTTCTTTCTTAGTTGGATTCCAATGATATGACATCAGACATCTCTATGCAAATTCCAGTCCCGGCAACAGAACCATTTGTTGGCTTGAGGGGGCTTGACCCAGGTTCAGAGTTATTTAGCCAAACAAATCCCTGTACTATTGGCCCTTTCGGAAATAGTCTGTAGAGCATAGACTGAGGTCTCACCTGAAGCAGTATGGGGGGAATGCTAGAACCAAGTTTCTCCACCCTTGAGATGTCTAAGGGGTCGATTTAGTCCAACTGTGAATACCTTTGCGCAGGTCACTTCGTGCACTTTACTGACCTACAAAGCCTTCACGCCCTGTTATACCCAACTTTGCACATCCCTAACTAGGCGCTGAGGAGCTTTTGCGCTGCTAAAGCATCGATCTACACTATTTCCCCAAGTTACATCATGGATCTTACTTATCTTCTTATAACAATTAGTTATCTTCGCGTAGACAGATACTTTATCTTATATTCACTTATTGAACACATCCATATAAGTTCATGCAACAAATGAATAGTAAACTTCCAATTCATACCCAATATACTTCAATGCATAAAACAGGAAAAGAATACACATAAATAATGTAACACTTCTCTTTATTAATGCTTCAATTGGTTACAGACCCAACATGCCTTGCACACCCAACTGCGGACTACTAGGCCTTTGCACACTCAGTTGCAGAGCCTTCTCCTAATCTACGACCCAAAAACATGGCTTTACACTTTTGACTCAATGCTTCCTCATTAGATATTCTATCTTCTTCGATTTCTCTTTACACTTAGAGCCTCGCTCTATTTATACAATCCCATGGTCTGCAGACCATGGGTAGAACTCTCAAGCCAACATTACATTACAAAAGTAAGGGCAGACAACCCTATGAATTAATTACAACTTTGCGCTCTGCGCCCATAAATCGCAGAGTCTTTACACCAAAATTAGTCAAAACTTGGGCTTTAAACCCCAAAAATTTCCTTGGGGGGATCCTGCACCCAACACGTCCACTGAAGGAAAATAATTTGAGGATGCAACAAAGTATAGAAAACTTGTAGGAAGTCTCAACTACTTGACTACTACTAGACCAGACATTTAATTTGTTGTTGGAATCCTCTCCAGGTTTATGTAAAATCCTTGTGAGGGACATTGGTCTACTGCAAAAAGAGTTATAAAGTACTTGAAGGGAACTCAAGACTTTGGACTTAAGTATACACAGGTGGGAAACTTTCGTTAAAATTATGCAATTACGGTCAAATTCCACTTTGGACAGCTCACATGATGGAGATAATGATTGCATTAAATTCCTCTTTTTGAGAGGACCAAAATCAACCGAAAGACCATCTTATTTGGACAAGCAAAAGTTTCTTTTTGAATTTATTTATCTACTCATGTATATTAGATTAGGTCGGTCCTATGCACATATACAATTGGACAGGTTGGTCTCAACATCAAGTGGACCCTCATGAAAGCCTATAAATAGAAGATACGTCAATCTCATTTGGATACAATCATCAAGCACTCTCTTCTCTCTTTTGTTGTTTGGCTCGCACAGGTCTGGCAGAGGAAAGCTTGTGCAAAGGGTCTAAAACTATAAGGTTTAAACCCGCACATGTCTATGGTTTTTGTTTCTCATATGCACGTTTGTAACTAAGGTTTTTTCCCTGAACATTGGCACACAGTGGTATAGATAGTGTCTGGGAAGTCTCGGACGCATGCACAAAGTGCATTAGGGAGCATCTAGGAGGCTAGGGTTTCAGCATAGTAGTTTGGCACTGACGCCCTCATGCAGTTCACCTAGGAGCATCCAAGTTAGTCTCAGATGCTAGCACAGAGTGTCTATGGGATCGCCTAGGACCAAAAGATGAGTTATCAATATGAAACAATGTTCAACAGTATTCATCACAGTGACAATAGTATCCAACAGTTGACTACAATCAGTGACAGTGCATTACAGTCCTCAGACTCAGGGTCTTTGAGTATAAGCATGTTTAAGGTCATGTCATGGAAGTTATAGTTATTTTGTTGCATAGATGAAGATATGAATTTTTTTACTCTCTTTTGCTAAATTATTTAATGAAAATCTAAGAAGAAGAAGAATTTTCAAGGGGTTTCCCTGTAGCAGGTTTTTCCCTAGTCTCCAACCAATCCTGGTGCCTCTATGTGTGCATGCTTTTCTTCTATTATTCCTTTATGTTATGCTGCATTGATGGTGATGACGTTGTTCTTTCTACATAGTTGCATATTTTGATGTATAATGATGTAAATCTGAATAATGTTATAATGTTATGGGTGAAGTTAATGTGGTAATGAATAAATGCAATTATCAAAGCAAAGAACAATGTGGCTCTATGAAAAATTAACATGGTATTAGATCTAGGCTGAAGAAAATCCATGGAGATCACCCTAATGATGACACCATTGATAGAAATAGGAAGAGGATGGTGGAGACCTAAAAGAATTCCAGGGTTTGAATAAAATCCTATGCAACTTGATTATTAGAGTTTAATGGATATTATGAGGATAAGGTTTGAGAAAACCCTTGTTTATGGAAAAGACATGAGATACAGTATGGCTAATGCAAAGAGTCTCAATCACTTGTGAAATATTTGATGTAGCCCTAGATGGGATAATCCCTAGTAGGTCTTGTTGGATAATTTAAGGAAACATTGGTATGTGGACAATGGACATTGATGGCTCTTGAAGGTTGGCTCAAGAGGAAGAGGATCACCTCTCATTGAAGATAAGTATTTATTATGATGCTTCCTTATGCCCTTACTTTTGTTTATACTTTTGGATCTTATTATTATTGTTGTTTTTTTACTTCCTACATGTGTATATGAATATATGGATGTTTCTAACCTCCTTAATGAGTTGTGTTAAGTGGATCCTTCTTAAGGATCATTTGAAATGTGGGAAAGGTGGCTAGAGCTAGAAAAAGGTAAAGAGGTACTACATGAAAAGATGACAAAGTGCTATAAGCTTCCTATATTTAATGAGAAGGTGCACAGGTACTTGAATATTTCAAGGTATGCATGATATATTGTTTCACTATTATGTTTCAGTTGTTAAGACCTATCGGGAATATCTCCTTCTCAAATGGTCCATACAAACATATGAAGGTGATTTGATTTATGATGAAATGGTGCACCTAGTATTGAACACTTTTTATCTTCTTGAATTCTATGTTGATTTTTGATATACTTGATGTTGGATATTTTGATCCCATAAAGAAAGCTAGCACCTTGACTCTAGATACTCTTGATACTTGACATGCATAAGACATGATAGATTTCATGTAGAAGGTTAGCTCCTTGATTCTTATACATGATACTATTATGCTCATGGAAGGGTTGACACTCTTGTTGTTTTGATAAATTTTATTGAATGGCCTAACTTGATCTTATTGACAATTATATGCATGGTGATAGAAGTATAACCATGGTCATTTCTTGGTGTCATGAGTAACTATAACATATTGTAAAATATGAAGGATTGACTTGATAGAAAGTGTTATTGTGTTCGTGATCTTTGATATATGATGTCACATATGTTTGTTGACCTAATCATTTAAATCTAACCTTTGATGAAGGATTGATGTCATGATGTTGATGACCATGATGGATATGTGTTTATGATCTAATAGATCTATTGTTGCATGACACTAGTAGAGACAGGTTGATAACATGAAAGAAGATGAATGAAGTGGATTCCCATTTAGAGGGATAATCTCTCCTCAAGATTCTTACTCATATTACTATTTTCATTTTGCATTGTTGAAGTATGATTTATGTGCATCTGACATTATTGAACTGCAACAAAGTCTCATATCTTAAGCTCGTACAAAAATTAGGATTCTTTTTCTAGATATAGGCACAGAACTGGGAGATTTCATCCCTGGACGCATGCATACTAAGGCCAATGTAGCATCCAAGAAGCTAAATACGCTCCCATGCTAACCTGAAGGGAGCGTCTAGGGATTTTACTATAGTTTACCATCATCTGAAGTTTTTCTAAAGTTGTTTGAATTCTAAATCAAGGTGTCTCTAACATATTCTGCCATTGTAAACTGATTTCTGAAGTTGTTGGGTTGAATTACTGATCACAGAAAAATGAAGTATTGTGCATGAAACCAAATTTCCACCTAAATCATATCAATCTTACAAATATGAAGACAGAAAGATCTGTGAGCAAGAAAATTTTAGATATTTACTATAACATGAACTTGTGTATGCAAGTGACCGAGATAAGCATGTAGATATGCCATCATGATTTAACCATTGAAATTTGTGACACAAGATATTTGTCTGACTGATATAGATAAGTAGTGTTTCAAGTTTGACATGATACTTGATAATGATTTAGAACTCTGACTTCATATTGAGATATGCTTTTGGACTATAGATCTCTCTGCGATAGCAAATCTGGATTTGACCTAATATCTAATGATTTGATCTGACAATTTATGTTTCACCTTTATGAGAATGATATATGAGCATAATCACTTCTGATGACTTATATTGTGATAGAATGACTTGTATTGTGATTATGAGAATGATTTGATTGATATTGCATGATAGACAACTTGATGGTATAATAATAAATGAAGTCATGACTTGATATGAGCTCTATTTGTCACCTAGTCTAAAGAATTGATAATGTGATATTGATGATTGTGACAAGTTGACTTATTTGATGGTACAATATTATGATAGTTGGTTTGGTAAAGTATTATTTTTGCAGAGAGAATTACATCAAGTAATATTTAAAATCTAGATGCGTTTGCATTGACTATTATTTGGTGAAGTGAAGATGATGTGTCCCAAGGTATTGCTTTGATTTTTGTTTTGGTTTTATGCATTGATGATCTACTCCTGACAAGTAATGATCCTCTAATTATCTAATTAAGAGGGAGATGGATTATGAAGATCAACATAAGAACTCATGGCATGATGAATCGATTTCTGAAATTGGGAAACGATAATCTATATTGTGAATCTATTGAAGAAGTATTGGAGAGAGGAAATGAAAATCCTTGGATAGTCTGGTTAAATTGGCAACCGATAGTTGATTGAAGCATTTTGACCATTGGTTTATATACATGATATGCATGAAACCTAAGTTGATTCATGATTGAGTCACTTCATACACATTAAGTTGTCGCCAAGCATCCTTCGAGATATTTGTATGAGATGATATATTCTTGGTATGATATATTCTTCCTATGATATATGATTGTGTGGATATGTTGATGTTGATTGAGATCGTTATTGATGAGACGAGCACATATGAGTGATGTATGATATCTACCATGATGAGAGGTTCCTAATACAACCAAGGTTGAGTACAATGTTGCTAACATGGTTATCTATGAAGCAGGATGAAGAAGCATTTGAAGAGATGTTTGAGAAAGTTCTGAATATGACATTGATACATTGTGATGACATAGAAAGGCAGAGAATCTCATATATATAGTTGGGACTGATATACTTTCATGTATTGAGACAATGTAGTTGTATGAGACAATTTTAGGCTTTTGTTTGGCACCTCCTTGAGAGTGAGGATCAATGTGGTATCCTTTTGTGATTTATATGATTATTTATGTTTTAACATGATATTTTATTTGATGTCTTGTATGAACAAGAAACAGCTACTATTAATACATTATGATTACCTGATATGATTACAATGATATGAGTATGATGAGAGCTAAGCTGATTAAGGACACTAAGCCATAATCTTCCTCCCTTTTCTGAGCTCCCAGAGTGTGGAATTGAGATAGAAGGCTCCTCAGGTTGAGGGAACTCTAGAGAATAGGATATCAGACCTGTCTTTTTTGCATATGGTTGGAGTAGGAGTTCACCCTATCTTGGTATCTGCAGAGTATAACCTAGTTTGCATCATACCCACAAGTTGGGCTTGTTGGTAGTATCCCTCTTCATCTGGCCAACAGGTGAGGAGGCTTGGGGGCCTGAGATCCTTACCTTTGGTAAGTCGGGTATCTCGCCCAAGTTAGGATTATGATGCAGGTGTTCTACCAAATGAAATTAGAGGGTAATTGCTGGGAAGATTAGTAGGCAATAGGATGGGTTGAGTAGTAGCTCCCCTATATTACCTATTTCTCGATATGGGTTGAGTTGTAGGTCCCCCATGAGATTATAGGTTGAGTAGTAGCTCCTAGATATGGTTCCAATTTGAGATGTACTCCCTGATGATATTATCTCCAATGATAATACATGATGACATATTTACAGGTAGTAGCCCATCGACATATTTCCATGTAGTAGCATGATGACATATTTCCATGTAGTAGCATCATGACATATTTCCATGTAGTAGCATGATGACATATTTCCAGGTGGTAGCCCATCGACATATTTCCAGGTAGTAGCTTGATGACATATTTCAAGGTAGTAACCCATCGACATATTTGCAGGTAGTAACTTGATGAAATATTTCTGGTTTGTAGCCCACTGACTGATATTTCGAGTAGTAGCCCGTCAATGGACATTTCGGGCAATAGCCCATTGATTAATATTCCAAGCAGTAGCCCGTTGAAAAAGATTCTAGGTAGTGGCCCGCTGAAAAGATATTGGGTATTAGCCCAATGAATAGAGGGTGGTAGCTTAAGCTCCCCTCTGATTCTTCTTCTTCTAGATTCCAAATATTCATCATATGCATAGGGATGATCAAGACATAAGCAAGGAATGGATTGAGGTGTACATTGATGATTTGTGATGATGATCATGGCATGATGACTACATGATATAGATGGTCTGTGATGATACATGATGAAACTTAATATGTCATGATGGCATATTGTATGATGGATCAATATTGGTAGGTGGAATTATCCCTAGTTGAGAGGGAGTGTTAAAATTACGCAACTATGTTCAAATTCCACTTTGGACAACTCACATTATGGAGATAATGATTGCATTGAATTCCTATTTTTGAGAGGACCAAAATCGACCTAAATATCATCTTATTTGGACAAGAAGAAGCTTGTTTTTGGATTTATTTATCCACTCATGTATATTGGATAGGTCGGCCCTATGCACATATACAATTATACAGGTTCGCCTCAACATCAAGTGGACCCTCATGAAAGCCTATAAATAGAAGAGACCTCAAGCTCATTTAGATACAATAATAAATAATTATCTTCTCTCTTTTATTGTTTGGTTCACACAGGTCTAACAGAGGAAAGCTCATGCAAAGGGTCTGAAACTACAGGGTCGAATCCTACATGTGTCTAGGGTTTTTGTTTCTCAAATGCACTCTCATAACTAAGGTTTTTCATCCGTAGAAGTTGGCATATATTGGTCTAGATAGCGTCCAATAAGTCTCAGACGCACACACAAAGTGCCTCAGGGAGCATCCGGGAGGCTAGGGTTTCCGAAAAGAAGTTTGGCCCCGGACGCCCACATGTAGTTCACCTGGGAGCGTCCAAGTCAGTCCCAGACACCCAAACAGAGTGTCTATGGGAGCATCCAAGACAAAAAGATGATTTATCAGTATGTAGTAGTGTTCAACAACATTCATCATAGTGACAGCAATATCCAGCAGTTGACTACAGTCAGTGGCAGTGCATTGCAATCCTCAGAATTAGGGTCTTTGAGTATAAGCATGTTTAAGTTCATGTCATGGATGTTATAGTTATTTTTTTGCATATATGAAGATATGAATCATTGTACTCTCTTTTGCTAAATTATTTGATGACGATATAAGAAGAAGAAGAATTTGCAAGGGTTTTCCCCCTAGTGGGTTTTGCCTTGGTCTCCAACCAATCATGGTGCCTCTATGTGTGCATGTTTTTCTTCTATTGTCCCTTTATGTTCCACGGCATTGATGATGAAGATAATTTTTTTTCTAAATAGTTTCATATGCTGATGTATAATTTTGTAAATCTAAATAATGTTATAATTTTATGGGTTGAACTTAATGTGTTAATCAAGAAATGCAACTATCAAAGAAAATAACAATGTAGCTCTATGAAAAATTAACAACTTTGGCTTGATTGGATACTCTGATTTAGAATTTGATGGATATAAAAAAACTGGGGTATCTACTTCAAGTTATGCTACGAGTCTTAGATTAGGATTTGTCTATTGGAGGTCACGCAAACAATTAGTTCTAGTAGATTACACAACTAAGGCAGAATATGTGGCAGTAGCTGAACCAACAAAGGAAACTATATGGCTCAAGAAAATTCTGGAATATTTATAGGAGAAACAAGTGCATTCAACTCCTCTCATGTTTGACAACACTTTTGCAATAAATTTTTCCAAGAACCCAAAGTTCCATGATCGAACGAAACACATCAATACAAAATACCATCTGATTTGGCATCATGTTGGGCCAAGACAATCCATCTACACCATTGTTCCACAAATGATCATATAGCAGACATATTCCCCAAAGCGCTTGGAAGAGAAAAGTTTGAAAGATTCATAATGATGCTTGGACTCACCAACATCCCTTCAGATTAGGGGGGAATGTTGACACCTAATCTTTGGGATTAGGTAATTCATGTCAAATAGTGTAAATAAAAAATAAGGAGAATTGGAATATGAAGAGACATTGGGAGATGAAACCCGAGAGTCTCTCCCTCCATGTACGCATCTATGATCAACCTTAATGGAAAATCACAATTCATTTGAGAAGTTACCTCCTAGCAAGACATATTGAGGCCTCCTTCTACTAAATTTGGTTATAAAATACCTTTCCTTCTCACACTTTTAATGTTTTCTCAAGCTTGAATAGGTTAAAAGGGTGAGGTTAAAGAGTTTCACACATGTGCCTTACCATGAGTGTTTTTCTTATGTAGGATGTTGTTGTAGATGTGGAAGTTGTCTTTGATGATCCTGAAGATGCATGTGATAATCTGTTGGAGGTCCTATAGCTAATAGCCTTATTTCTGGAGGTCTTCTAGGTTTTTTGTTGCTACGACTACTACTTCACATCTTTGGCTAAAATATTTCTTTTGAAATGCTCATAATGTGAGTTTTGTAGTTGGTGATCGACTAGTTGATACTTGCATGAGGTTTTTGGAGCATTGATGAAGTTGTTGGAATTCTCTCTATGGTACAAAATGTCGCTTCCATCCATCCTTTTCATTGGCTTGAATGTTTTCATTTCTAACTAAAGCTCCCTAATTTATGTGATGAAAATATAGGTGCCACCATGGATCATATGTCATTGTTGTTGTTGTTGATCAAGGATCCTTTAGCTGCTCAGGACTAG
The DNA here is from genome assembly GCA_000404065.3 of Pinus taeda. Classification (NCBI taxonomy): domain Eukaryota; kingdom Viridiplantae; phylum Streptophyta; class Pinopsida; order Pinales; family Pinaceae; genus Pinus; species Pinus taeda. The sequence continues at coordinate 10,144 of APFE030648385.1, read as the reverse complement.
TGTTGGAGTCTCCTGAAACTTCATGATGTTCAAATTTCTTGTTCTTGTCCTTCAAATGTGATCCTATGGGGTTTATGAATGTTGTTATAGGACTATGTGTCTTCCTGTAGTAGTCACACAAACCCCTTAGGATCACAATTCCCTACAAGTGTTGCTCCCAACAATGTTAAGAATTCATGAAAAAGTTGGTGATGATGGACATAGAGATCTTTTGTGATGGACAAGGGTTTTATCTCTTCTGTGATGAAAAATGGTGTAAAAGAGATGAAGGGAAAAGCTTTTGATGGATGGTAATGGGAATTAAGGTGAAATAAAAGGTGGCATCTAGTGTAGTGGATGAATTATATGGCTCTTGTGGACCCCCTCCCCTATTCTTGAGTGAAAAACTTTCAATATGTTCCTTCTTTTTATGTAGATCGACATCCTATAGAAATTCTAGAATAATCTTATAGCAATACAAGATATTGACAAAATTGGGTGATAGATGCTAGATAATTGTGTGGAAAAGCTTGGAGAGGTTAAGGGATAGATGGAATGGACACAGAGAGTTGAATGGGAGTGTGTGAATGTGATTTTTTTTTTAATAGAAACGGTTGAGTTTTATTTATAAAAAGAGGTTGGGCATGCCAAACGACCTCGAATACAGAAAAATACGAGAAATATAGCTCAATAGAGTCCTCCTATTCTGGATTTTGTATCTTGAGATTAGCTGTTGAATTTGGCACACTTAGCAGGCTGAGTGATCCTCGCTTTTTTGTTGTCGATTTAGTGTCCTGTCTTTCTTTCCTCTTTTCTTTGATACTTTGGTTCTTTCCTAGATTAAGATAAAACCCACTTAGACTATGTTCCACGGCCAAAATTTAAAACCTGCATATATCAAAATGAATTTATTTAAATCCTGTGTTATCCATTATACCCAGCCCCACTTCAGGGTTAACCCCCACCGTGATCAACACGCAATATCTGTCAGATCTTCCCCCACCCAGATCTGATGCATATCACGTCCACCTCTTTCTAAACTTTATCTCCTCAAGAGCACTCCATATGGTTTTTTTGTATTGCCACGCGTCGACCCTTAAGTGGCATCGCATCCATTTCATAAAACACTGCCAAGCAGCCAAGAGTGGTGTGATGAAACCCGCTTACTGCTCCCAGCGAAATAACTCCCTTCCTTTTGCTATGCACGATGACCATCAAATCGATCCCGCCTAGATCTCATGCTTATCGCGTCCCTTGCTGCCTGCACTTTAACCTGACTATTTCTGTACTCAACCCCACGACAAGGATAAGACCTCACCATGAAAAGTGCGCGATGACCATTAGATCATCCCTCTCCCAAATCCGACTCTAATCGCGGCCAATTTTTGTCCAGCCTTTATCTCCACAGGAGCATGCAATAAGGGTGGTTTTTTCCTACCACGTGTCAGGCTGAGAGGTACATCACATCCGATTCGTGAATAACTACTCATCAACCAAAAGCAATGCGGAAAATACTGCTTACCAATCCCAGTGTCTTTAACCCTCACCTTTTCCAGCTTGCGGTGGTCGTCGGATCATCCCCCGCCCTGAGCCTACTCATGTCGACCATCGAAGCCTTCTTTTGTATGAAATCCTTTTTTCGCCGTGTTATTACTCCCATCCCTACTGGCCCATGTGAAAATCCGAAGACCTATTGAGAAGTGAGCCACTCTTTCACAACAGTGGAAGTCTGCTTGTGCCAACCTTTGTTTTGTGATAATCTATCCTTGATCGACTCTCCTAGTCTGTTAAGGAATTTGGTGCCTTTCAGTTTATTCATCATTGTTCACCACCGTACCTTGAGCTAGAAGACATCCTTTGTTAGCCATTATATCAGCTTGCTTGTCCTGAGCTCGCAGGACATGGTAGAATGAGCAAGATGTGAAGCTTTGAGTCAACTTTCTTATTCTTTCTAAGGTCTTCTTTAGAGAAGAGCTATTGAGTTGGTCACCCTTATTAAGGGTTTTAATCAGGATTTTAGAGTACCCGAAGATTTGAAGTTTTTCCCCTATGTTCCTTTGAGCCAGCTAACACGCTTTGAGCAAACCTAGGATCTCGGCCTAGTTGTTGGTGCTTTGACCTAGACCCCAACTATAGTTGTCCTGTTTTTGTCCATCTGTGGAGTAAATTATTCCTCCTTCCCCTGATATCCCCAGGTTTCCTTTGGAGGCTCTGTTGAAGAAAATCATGACTTTTCCCTGATTTTTCCACCATTTTTTAAATTCCACCTCAGAGATCCGGAGATGCCACTCTAGATTATGGCTTGGCAAGTGGATATTCTTCTTGATGCTTACCCGTCTCAGGGACTCACCTAGCCAGCTAAGCTCTTCAAGGATTAGGGAATTGTTTGACTTATGAGGTCTATTTTCAAAAGTTTCCAGCAACAAGACTTTGGCCTTGGCAGTTACTGTGTTGGTGGATTGAAGTCTATTTTTGAAGATGGCTTCATTCCTAGACAACCAAATTCCCCAGTAGATATATTTAGGGATTGCATTCTAGATTTTAGTCCAAGTTGAGTTGTTGTTCAAAGAGTGTGGATAACGATCTTTCCAAGATGTGAAAATACTAACCACTGAAGACTGCTAGGGGATTTGTGCATTGAGCCCCATGATTGCTTGCAACCAGAACTCTTGAAAAAGGGGCAGTCAATGAACAGGTGATCGATCGTTTCTTGGTCCTTGTAGTAGAGAGAGCATCTGTGTGGACCTACAATTCCTCTTTTCTCTAAGTTTTCCCTAGTGAGGGTCCTTCTGTGCATGAGAGTCCAGCAGAAGAAGTTGATTTTGGGACTCCAAATGGGTCCCAAATATGATGCCACAGCTTTGTAGTATGGATCTGATGTTGTTGTTCTTGGAGAGCTGCAAAACCCAGCCGAGTTGAGTAATTTTTGGTCTTCCCCCAACCCCACTTGCCCTTCGAATGCAGGTGCACAGGAGCCAAGCGTGTGAGTTTATCTAATAATTGGTGAAGTTGAGGGAGCATCCAATTAGGGGGCGATGTAGGTCCCAGTTACTCCAGTTCCCTGCTGAATCCCATGTGAAAATATCAAAAATATTGTGGATACCTTTTTGGGTAAGCTAGTTACGCAAGTTTGTTATATCTGGTGCCAAGCTTAGGGGTTGGAGACCCATGATCTTGTCCTCCCATAGTCTAATTCTTTTCCCATTTCCTAGACTTCTGTAGAGTTTTTCTTTGAAGAAGTTCCAGCTTGGCTGCAGAACTTCCATAGCGTGGTTCCTTTGTGTGAAGCTCCTTCATCCATGTTCTTTATTGAGAGTCTGTACATATATTTTTTAATTAGAACTTGACTTACAAGGTGGCTTTGGTTTGAGAATATTTTCCAAAGGATCTTCCCTCCCATTGCCAGATTGGCCAACACAGGATCTCTTACCTAACGTCCACCTTCAGGTATTGGCCTTTTCGCTATGTCCCAACTTACTATATGGAATTTTTTTGGTTCCCCTTTCCTCCTTGCCATAGAAAATTTCGAATCTGATTTGCTAACTGATCGGTGATCATTTTTGGAGCTAAAAGGAAAGAGGCTTGGTAGATAGAAAGGGATGAGAGGGCTGACTTGACCAGAGTGAGCTTCCCAACTGTGGTAAGCCATTTTCTGTCCCAAGCAGTCATTTTTGCCTTGATTTTGCTGATAATTTCCATTCAGTGAGGGGCCTTAGTAGTGCCCAAGGTTAAAGGTAGGCCAAGATACTTGAATTTTTCCCAAGAAACATATCCTATGAAGCCTAGGGCTTGGGAAATCCTGAGAATAGATTGTTGGTCTATAGCCCAGTCGTACACTTCACTTTTTCTATTATTGACCATAGCTCCGGAGACTCTACAGAAGCTTTGGATTACTCCGCTGAAGGCTCTTGCTATTTTAATATAGGCTCCTCCCAAAAGGATAGAGTCATCTACGAACAAGGCAAGGTTGATTGGGGTTGTTTCGGGTATCGCCCTAATTCCAGGAAGTGTCCTGTTGAGCTTCTCATCAGATATATTTCGACTTATAGAGTCTGCCTTCAGAATCTACAGGAAGGTGGATAGAGGGAAACCTTGCATGATTCCCCTTGTAGCTTTGAAGTAATTTGCAGGTCTACCATTTACTAGGGGGGCTATCCAAGGTTCTCCAGTGCATGCTTTAATCAAATTAACAAATTCAGAACTGAGACCAAATGCAGAAAGAACTTGGAGAAGGAAGGAATGTCTTACTCTATCAAAGGCATTCACCATGTCTAGTTTGATGAGCATACCTTGCTCTTTGCACTAGTGGCTGGAATAGATTATTTCCTGCACTAGTATCACATTGTCCAGGATATGCCTTCCTTTGACAAACCCTCCTTGATTGGGAGAGATGAGTTTGTCCAACAGAGGCTTTATTCTATTAGCAAGTAGCTTGGTGAGAATTTTTTAGGACATGTTATCACCTAGATTGACCTCAGGCTGAAGGGAGGCAATGCCAGGGTAACCACAAACCACGCTTAGCCAAGTAGCTAGCCCTACTAGGTCGGGAGAGGGCTCTCTCCGTAAGGATCTCAGCCAAGATGAATAGATCAAGTAAAGGAAATTAAGCTAGGTATAGTAGCACAAAATTTTTGACTGGATGTTGAAGGGGTTTTGTTGGATCAGGAGGAGATGGGCAATTTAGGTATGGGAAATTAGGTCAAAAATGCAGGGTGTTCTATGTGGCAAGGCAGGCATAGGCTTTAGCACTTTAGGCTTGATGGTGTGAGGTGTTTAATACTAATGAGGAGCTAAGAAGGGCATGTGACAATCATGGGTCCTTCTTAAATAGTAGAAAACGTGAAACGTTGAATGATTTCCCAAGGCAGAGCACTGATACAATGGATTCTACCTATCAAACTTGAAAACATTCAACTAGAAGAAATGAAATGAATGATGGAAAACATAAAACATGTAAACAAATGATCACAAAAGAATAAACTGTACTAAAACTCAATACCACAGGGATCCCATACAAATAGCTGCAAATCTTATTAATCTCCTTGCCAAACTACTAACAATGATGTACAATCAATCTCTGAGCATCCAAGTGAATCCAATCTCTACAAATGACTAAGAAAACAAGTGATATAGGGATCAAAAAAACTCATCCTAGCCTTAAGGGTCGAATCCATGAGAAGAGGAGCTGATATAACCGATACTAAACAAGGAACATGAATATAGGCATTATCAACAACTTGCCTCCAAAAGTGAAAAATTGATTCATTTGACTTCAAACTAACTCCTAAAGCAATGAATCTACCATCTACAACTTTTTACCATCATATTTACAAGCCATGACATAATTTACAATATTAAATAATCCATCATGAGAGAGTCCATGATCATAATCAAAAACTGGAAAAATAGGCATCCTGAGCAAAATTTGCTCTATGCGCAGCGCCACTGGCTCAACGTGTAGTTCCACTTTCATGTCCCTTTTGAAGGCCTTCCTGACATCCAAATTGAACCCATGATATCTCATTGGAAAGTTCCTAAAGTATACTTTCCATAACACTTAGAATTTCTACATTTGGAGCTCAGTTGACCCCTCAAAACGTGATTCTCCCAAGACTGCTTCTGTGTTTCCAAAAAGTGGCAGAAATGTCATTTTTAGGGTGTTTTTGGACCTTTTGGTGGACCATTTCTGCTCCAAAACTTTTGAAACATGCTAGGGTGCATGTCCTCACTGCCTGTTGAGGCCTCGAAAATCGCTGCAACAACATTGGGGAAACCACCCGGTCCGGACCTTAGTACAGCTCCTTTTCTGTTTGGTATAGTGGCTCCGACTGGGGATAATGGGACCAGTTTCCCAGAAATAGATAAAGTGGGATGAGTGAATGTTTTATAAGTAACACTAGTGATAGGCGAAAGACTAATACTTTTAACAAAATATAAATAAATGGAACTATCCCGGGATTCTACTTAAGCTCTAAAGCGTAGCTTTTGATGCTCTATATCTGAAAGATAAACATATAGATGCATGTATCCTTAAGACATAGATATTGAATTATTTATGATTGATGTGCTTAAATAGTTAAGCGCAGCGATTTAAAGCGGTATTACTACACTTTACACATCTATATCATTAACATATACATGATTGAAAGTAAAGGCATATCATATAAACATCCAATAGTGGAATGAACAAGATTAGTCGTTATAGCGCATGCATACAATTAACGATAGCAAGATAATAACATAACAATTCATATACAAAGAATGACTTCAGACAAAGATAAAATTACCATTTGAGCTGTAGGCCGATCTCAAATATCAATCGCTATGTATGGCTTTTCCTTTAACACATAAGCATTCCTCAATCAACGACAATAGTGCACAATTGAATCAAGCAATTTCTCCATTAAAGTGAAAGCAACTGGCCGAGTTTCATAAAAGAATAAAGGCTGAAGCACAATAGTGCAAACTTCAGTCTGTTAAGTTTATTACAGAATTTTTTCGACCCTTTCTAAAGACATGAAAGGGTCTATAAATACTAAACTAATCTAAATATCTACAAAACAGAAATGCTAATTATTCTGATATCAATAACTTCTTGTTGCTATTTCCCCTGGCGATCTGAGGAGCTGGAGGATGACTCATTCTGTCGGCTGTTTATCTTTGAACCTCAGTTGATTGATGGCAAGCATTGGCTCAATCTTAGGAGGTTTGTTGATCCATGAACTGAGCTGGGCGGCAAAGGTGGCATCTTGGATGTCGGGGATCATACATTGAACGGCATCAGTTAAGCATTTGAGGGCAGCTCTTTGTTCATGAGGCTTGATAAGGAAATGCCAATATGTTTCTATGCTTAAACTGTTAACCTCGGCGATTAACCTTCCTCTGTTTTCTAACTCTGGATAACATGTTTGTTCCAATGTATTTGTTGTAGTTACCTTTCTGGGTGTACACTGGGAAACAATGTTTGCTATGTAGAGTGTATCATTAACTAGATCAATCAAATTGTTAGAAGTCAATTTGCACCTTGAAGCTGCCCTTTCTGCCTTCAATACCTGTGTATGCCACTCTGTGAATAATATGTCCTTATGAACCTCAAGTATTCTTGGCAAATTGGAGTCTTTTCCTGACTTTGAATCTTGCCATTCAAGGTGTGCTGTGATAGCTTCATCGGCTTGATTCAATTCATCTCTTGCCTTTTCTACCTGCTCATTCACAGTTGTAGTTAAGTCGCAGAGTGGTTCCGCTTGAGAGAGGTATTGAGCCAATAGTTTAACTTGTGCTATAAGCGCATTGTTGATTAACGTTGCCTCTTTTCTAAATTCCATTATCTGCGAGTCTCCTTTAACATTATCCAGCTGCACTGTAATCTGGGCGATATGCTCATCCTTGGTCTTTAATAATTGCTCATTCGCCGCTTTTAATTGCTCCAAAGCCTCCTTCAACTCATTATGTTTCTGGATTGCTGCCTGATTGATGTTTTGTTTCTCCTCCTCCCATTGCTTAGCCAATTGGCTATTTATTTGTTGATGTTCTGCTAATTGTTCCTCGGCTTGTGTTACCCTTTGTTTTATATCTGCCAACTCTTTTTGCAAAGTGGAAATTTCCTGGTCTTTAGTCTTTAATAAAAGACTTACCTCCGATGCTTTGTCGATAGTAGCAGCTGAATAAGCTCCAGCATACTGTGACAGTTTGGCTAGATCATCGGAGGGATCCAGTTTCTCCTTCCACACTACATTGCCCATGACTGTTTGTTCGAGAAAGATGGAAGGTTGATCAAGCCTTTGTCTCTTTCTCGATCGCTTTACCACGGCTCTATGCTTTGGGTTGTAGAAGACATTCAAAGGAGGAATATTTTCCACTTGTAGAGTGACTTGGTCGCTAGGACCTTTCGGAATTATTTCCACATCCTTTGTTTTTGGTGGGCCGCTGGTTCCGCTCAAAGCCTGAGATGAGGTTTTATCCTGTACACTGCTGCTTTTAGGAGTATCTGTACTCTGTGAGTCTTTACCTCCACCAGGGAAAATTTTAAGAACCTCCCCTAAATTTATAAGTATAATAAATGGGCGAATCTCCATGGTATATAGGAAAAATGGAAGGCGATTTTATCAATAATATAATATGT